>CAJPVJ010000193.1:0-33230 GCA_905397405.1 Oppiella nova
TGCTTTAGGGTTACCGCCCATAATCCAGCGGATTGCAACAGGTAAAAGTGAAATCCCGATAATGGTAATAATTGAACCCGTCACAATCGGTGGAAAGAAACGCACTATTTTTGAGAAAAAGGGGGTAATCAATATCCCGAAAATAGAACTGACAATCACAGCACCAAAAATCGTTTGGATATTTCCCCCAGTTGTACCAATCGCGATCATGCTTGCGACAGCAGCAAATGAAGTGCCTTGTACAATTGGAAGTTTTGCACCAAACCACTTTAGTCCAAGCGTTTGTAGTAATGTTGCCAAACCACCCACAAGAATAGATGCCGTAATTAATAAGGCAATTTCAGCTGCATTTAGACCAATAGCCGTACCTACGACCAAAGGTGCCGCAATCAGACCACCATACATGGTGAGTACATGCTGTAAACCAAATGTCAGGTTCTTTCCCGCACTTAAAACTTCATCTTCAGGTTGAATTTTTTTAATTTCAGTATTCATCTTAAAACCTTTATGACTTTGCCATCCCTGTATTACAAAGAGCAATTTATATGCCAAATGGTCAATAATTGTGGGCAAAGTGCTTTAAGTGAAAGCTAAAACTTATGTGTTTGAGGTTGATATCTAAATTATTTCTTTGTGCAAAGCCGATTATTTTACGGTGGATAAAGCTTAGCGTGTTTAGATTGGCGCGATTCTAAAACGAAGCACTAGGCTTCTTTCATCTGTCCTTTTTTAAAGCATAGATTAAGATAAAGCACCCTCATCCTCATCTTCTTCAAAGGGGAGGAGAAGCTTTTAATCGCGATATGATTCACACAACATGATCATTTATTTTAGCTTTTATGCAGTTGTGCTTGATGGGTTTGAGAATAGATAAAAAATTGTGCTGTACCTACAGCGAGTACACATGAGGCAAGTATAAATTGCTGATGATAGGAGACACCCCAATGTTGCAAGCTACTAAAACAGATTCCACCAACCAATTGGGTTACGGCAAAAGCTAATGTTGCTATGCTCCATAGTTTTTTATAGGCCACATGATAAAGATGTAAAATGGTATATGAAGTAAGGAAAACCACAGCAGGATTAAGCAAACCTGTAAAAAAGGATGAGGTATAGGTAAGGATTGGATGGGTTGAAAAAATCGCAATAAAGATCGCCAAGACATACAGGCTATATAATATTTTTAATGCGGTAAAATTGCCAAATTTTCGTGCCAGTAAGTAAGCACTGATTGCACCTAAGGCACTGCCTGAACCATACAAAATCCAATTCAAGTTAATTAGATATAGATTAAGATGTAGGGTGTTTTTAAGATAATCAATCCAAAACAATGAGTGGGGAACATAGGCAAAAGCGCTAGAAGCATAAACAATCAGCAAACTAAAATACATGCCATTGACTGTCCCCGTCTGATTGTTTGCTACGCTGATATGATCTAGATGATCTTTAAATAGATTGAGTAAATAAACGATGATCAAACAAATGACAGCAGAGAATGCAAATAAAATCATCCATGCAGATTGTGTGTTGATTCTGTCGAGATAAGGCAAAAACAGGGTTGCCAATAATACCCCAATGCCAATACCACTAAAGCCAATGAAGTTGATGGTTAAACGTTCTTCAGCTTTGCTGCAATGTGCAACGATACTGGGTGCTAGAATCATCAATAAGCCACCACTGATGCCAGAAATGACACGCCAAAAGACATACCAGCTTTCGGGAAGACCTGAAAAAGCACAACTGAGTAAACTCACCGTTCCAGAAAATGCCGCCAAAATGATATATCGAGGCATGGTAAAGTTTTGAGGCAGTTTCATTGCCCAAAATGCACCAATTAAATACCCCAACAAATTTGCACTGCTTAATATACTGGCAAAACTGGAGTCCCAATGATAAGCAAGACGGGTAGAGGGCAATAATGCAGTATAGGAAAATCGGAGAATGCCAATGCCTAAACACATACACAGGCATAGAAAGATACTCAGCTGAATTTTATTCGATCCGATCTTGGTCATTGTGCAGATTATCCATTTTCCGTTAATTCACCTTAAGGTGAATTTAAAAAAATGACAATAAATAATCAGTATTTAGTTTGGGAATAATCAGGGCTTATTCACATAACTTAACCAGTTGGTAAAATCGAAGCTTACTCTGCGATAAGTATGATTAATATGATGGGCTCAGTCTGTTTAGATTATTGAACAATTATGAATTAAATGTGATTTAGAACAGATTGCCCCATCGACAAGCAAATTTCGTAAGGATTAAGCCTATAGATTATAGATTGGCATCTACAGGGTCTCCGATCGTATAGTAATGTCCACCTGCAACATGATGTAGGCTTTTCCATTCAGCGCCAACTTCATGGTAATACCAGTGACCATTGCGAAATACACGATCATCCGCATACGCAGCGACGACTTTGCCTATAAATAAATCATGGCTTTGTTGATTATGCGGTTCAGGAATCAGTTCACAGATCAACCATGCAGCGCAGCCTTCAACCGCAGGGAGCTGAAATCCCTCAAATTGGAAAAGTGGCGTATGGCAGTGTGAGAGTTTTTCAGGATCATTAAACTGACTGATTGAGCCTAATTGTTGTACCAGCTTAAGTTGTTTGAGTGTCGGTACTTGTAGGATGAAATGACCTGACTTTTCAACTAATTCACGAGTTTTCGTACTTTTGTCTAAAACCACACTCACTTTGGCAGGCACAAGTTCTAATGCACAAGCCCATGCTGCTGCCATGACATTTTTTTCGTTTTCATACTGGGCTGAGACAAGCACGGTTGGACCGTGATTTAACAGGCGATAAGCCTTAGAAAGTTCAACAGTTTGGATATGTGAATTCATGAGATGGCCTATATTCTGGGTGTTAGTCTTTATTTGTATAAGCTTATACAAAAAATTCATGAGTGCGCTAAAGTCATGTTTTTATTATTAATAGTGCATGTTGAGAAAACAACACTTAAATATCAAAAAATGCTAAAGACTATTGGATATTTCACAATAAGCTTATAATAAAACGATCAAAACTATTGGAACTCGAATGAACTATACGCTCATTTTGAATATTGTCATATTCATTGCCTTGATCATACTGCTGATGCAAACCAGAAAGACAGATTGGAGTCTGGCTAAAAAAGTGTTTGCCGGTTTATGTTTAGGTGTGGTATTTGGGCTAGGATTACATTGGGTTTATGGTACAAATTCTGAAATTTTAACCGAGTCTATTCAATGGTTTAATATCGTTGGAAATGGTTATGTTAAGCTTTTGCAAATGGTGGTGATGCCATTAGTGCTGGTCTCGATCCTGAGTGCTGTGATTAAGTTACATAATGCATCCTCATTAGGCAAGATTAGTATTTTTAGTATTGGTACATTATTAATCACCACGTTTATTGCCGCTTTGGTTGGCGTGTTTGTGGTCAATCTATTTGGATTAAGTGCGGCTGGTCTTGTACAGGGGACACAGGAAACAGCTCGTCTTGAAGCAATTCAATCTGAATATATTGGTAAAGTCACAGACTTAAATGTACCTGATTTTATTTTATCTTTTTTGCCGACAAATCCATTTGCTGAACTCACAGGGGCACATCCAACCTCAATCATTAGTGTGGTGATCTTTGCTACGATGCTCGGTTTGGCAGGGCTTAACCTGATCAGAGATGATGCCGAAAAAGGCCAACGTATCGTCACTGCAATTGATACTTTGCAAGCGTGGGTGATGAAGTTAGTTCGATTGGTGATGACGCTTACACCTTATGGTGTATTTGCCTTGATTACAAAAGTTGTGGCAAGTTCTAAAGCCGCTGACATTGTTAATCTCGGTGGTTTCTTGGTTGCCTCTTATCTGGGTCTAGCTATCATGTTTGCAGTACATGCAATTGTATTGCTGCTGACAGGCGTTAATCCAATCCGATTCTTTAAAAAGGTTTTACCTGTATTAACCTTTGCTTTTACCAGCCGTTCGAGTGCGGCAAGTATTCCATTAAATATTGAAGCACAAACTCGCCGTTTGGGTGTGCCTGAATCTATTGCCAGCTTTTCTGCTTCATTTGGTACAACGATTGGGCAAAATGGTTGTGCGGGTTTATATCCAGCAATGCTTGCGGTGATGGTTGCCCCAACAGTGGGGATTAATCCACTTGATCCGATCTGGATTTTAACTTTAGCTTGCGTGGTGACTTTAAGTTCAATTGGCGTTGCAGGTGTCGGTGGTGGTGCAACCTTTGCTGCACTGATTGTTTTACCGATTATGGGTTTACCTGTGACTTTGGTGGCTTTGCTGATTTCCATTGAACCTTTGATTGATATGGGGCGTACTGCGTTAAATGTTGATGGTTCGATGACTGCAGGTGTTGTGACCAGTCAATTGATGGGGCAGACAGATCAAAGCATTTTGCTTTCAGATGAGAGAGAAGAGTTAAAACATAGTTAACCCATTTTTCTATATTATTTAAATGCCATAAAAACACCTAAATTACATTTAGGTGTTTTTTTCAACTAAAGTTTATCAAACATACTCTGATTCATTAAACGCATATTCATTAAAACAAGGCAAAGTATTCACTACTCGAAATAGCAGTTTATCGATCACTTTCTTACAAATATGATGGCCTGCTGGCGCTAAAACGTTCTATTTTGCTGCTTGATTACACTCAGCCAATTCTTTTGAATTTTTTGTCCAAATTTTTCCAGCAGAATTTTTATAGAAGGTGATTTTCCCAATTCGGGAGACCAAACTTTGACATGAGTCTATTGAAAGTTGATTGCCCCAAGGACCAGACATCCGACATACAGTACCATCGCATTTCCAAACCACATTAGGGCCATTCTCTATCGGTACGGTAACTGTCCCTTTATGTGTGCTTCCAGCAATCCAAATGGTATCGGCTGCAAAAGTCAGTGGAGAACATAGGATTAGGCTACTTATAACGACGCTTCGGAGTTTTATGCTTATTTTCATCGTGCTTATTCCATAATTATTGATCTAGGAAAGGTTATAAACTTCAAATGAATCTATAAAACAGGTGTATTTTGAATGGTCAATACGATCAAGCTAGAGTTTTAACTGTAACCATTTTAAAACATAGACTGTATCTGTAATCATTTTTAGTATCACTTAGAATAGATTAAAATGAGGAGTTTTGACAATGAAAATGTACCAAGTTGATGCTTTTACACAACAATTGTTTAAGGGCAATCCTGCTGCTGTATTGGTCTTAGATGACTGGCTGGATGATGCTTTGATGCAAAATATTGCCTTAGAAAATAATTTGGCAGAAACTGCTTTTGTAAAACGCATTGATGATGAAAATTATCAAATTCGCTGGTTTACCCCACAGGTTGAAGTCGATTTTTGTGGACATGCAACCTTAGCTTCAGCTTTCGTTTTATTTAAAGATCATACCCAAGCGAAGACGATTCATTTTCATGTTAAAGATTTGGGTATTTTTATCATCCAGCAAGCTGAGGATGGAAAGATCCAGATGAATTTCCCGATTCGTCAGCCGCAAAAAGTGATCGATTATCCAGAATTATTGAATCATGTCATTGATCAGCCTTTTAAAGAAGTCTATCTCAATGCGCAAGCGTATATTTTAGTTTGTGAATCTGCACAAGACGTGATAAATGCAACGCCAAACTTACCCAATATCCGAAAAATTGCAGAACAATATCATGTGAGTACCGCATTAACTGCGGAGTCTGCAGGCTATGATGTGACCATTACCGCAGCTTCAAACGATTATGATTATGTGGCTCGCTATTTTGCCCCGCATAAAGGGATAGATGAAGATCCTGTAACAGGTTCTATGCATACTGGTTTAGCGCCTTTATGGGCTGAGAAGCTGGGTAAAAAACAACTTATCGGTTATCAGGCATCAGCGCGCGGTGGAAAATTGTTTTGTGATATTCAGGATGGTCAACGTATCGAAATTTCAGGCTATGCACAGTTATTTATGCAAGCTGAGATTTTTATTTAAATTGATTTTAAGCTAGACATGTTCAAATCATTACAAAAGCCGTTGAAATAAACGGCTCTTTTTTCAAAACTTTACTATAAATTTTGTTCAGAATTTCTTAAGATGTTTAGCTTATAACTGTTTAAAATTTAAAAAATTCTGGATTCTCCTATGCTCATGCAGTTGAAAAAACTCACCTTGTCGCTTTGTATTCTTGGTTTTAGTGCGTCTAGTTTTGCTCAAGCCATCCTTGTTAAATCTGAACATAATATCGAAGAATATAAGCTAGAGAATGGCTTTAGAGTTTTACTTGCACCGAATGATAAAGAAAGTAAAGTCTTTATGAATACGGTTTATTTGACTGGTTCATTAAATGATCCACAAGGCAAAGGTGGTCTTGCACATTTACTTGAACATTTAGCGTTTAAAGGCACACAAGATGTAAAAGGCGAAGAATTTCAACGCCGTTTAGATCAATATACGTTAATGACCAATGCCAGTACCGATTATTATTCGACTAAATATACCAATATTGTACGTCCAGACCAAAATACCTTAAACGAAGTGATTTATTTAGAGTCACAACGTATGGACAAATTGGTGCTTCAAGAACAATTCGTTCCTTCAGAAATCAATATTGTGATGCGTGAACGCGAAGTGCGTATGGATCAGCCTTTTGCTGTGCTGATGGATCAAATGTGGAAAGCAGCCTACGGCAACAAGTCATTAGGTCGTTTACCGATCGGTGATCTTGCTGAACTACAGTCAATTAAAATGAATGAATTGAACAAATTCTATAAAGACTGGTATGCACCGAATAATGCGGTGATGGTGATTGCAGGTAAATTTGATAAAGCAGAAGTTTTAAAAGCCATTGATAAAAACTTTAGTGCAATTGCTGCACGTAAGATTCCTCAACAAGCAATAGTGCCTTTACTTGATTCTTCAACCATAAAAAATCGTAATTTTGTGGTGAAAAAGGGCAGTGATCTTGCCAAATTCAATATTTATATGAATGGTAAGAATGAAAAAATTCAGCCAGTATTAGCACTTGCACCATATTTATATACCTTACAACCGAGTGGTCATCTATATTCCAGCATGGTAGAAACTGGCGTCGCGACCAATGTCCAGTCAACAACATGGTTAGATGATGATTTTAACTTGGTATTTATGGGAGCAATATATGCGCCAAACCATGATGCCCAAAAAATTGACAGTGCGTTAATTGCCGGTGTAGAAAAAAATAAAAGTTTTGATGATGTTGAATTAAAACGAGTTAAAAATCTGATCCAGAATGCCAATGAAAGTTTATTGACCAGTGCCGCTGCTGTCGGTGGTATGTTGAGTGATTATGTGGTGTCATCGCATGGCAATTGGGCACAATATTTTAAAGATCAACAGGCCATTCAAAAGTTAAGCGTAGCTGAAACTAATGCAACTTTAAAAGCATTTTTAACTGAGCAGCACCGTTTTAATGGTGATATTCAACCGACACCTGAAGATCAGAAAAAGGCCTTGGAGCAAAAGCAAGCTGCTGAAAAACCAAAAACTTTAGATCAACAAGCTGCTGCAGTAGAACCGTTAAAAGATGTCAGTGTTTATCAAGCTGAAGTTGCTCAATATGTTGAAAAATCGAAACAATATTTGACTGCAACAGAGAAAAAGATTCAACGTGGCACTTTAAAAAATGGAATGAAGTATGCTTTATTCCCAACCTCGACACGTGATGATAAAACCTATGCAACCATTGAGGTCAATTTTGGTACAGCTGAATCTTTAATGAATAAGGCACAAATCCTCGATTTTACGGCTTATTTATTATTACGTGCTTCTGAGCAATATAGTTTACAGAACATTGCAGATAAAACTATTGAAGCAAGTGGTGGAGCAACTGCGACTGCATCGGATAACGGGATTACCATTCAAATTTCAGCGAAAAAAGAAAAATTTGAAGAGTTCTTTAAATATATCGTGTCGGTGATGAAGAGCCCTAAATTTGAACAATCGCAATTTGATTTAATTAAATTACAAAGCTTATCTAGTTTGGATCGACCATATACTGAGCCTGAAACAGTATCCTCTTTAACCATTGCACGCTTACTTGAAACCTATCAGCCGGGTGATTTACGTTATCATTTTGAACCAGAACTGGCTAAACAACAGATTCAAGCAGCAACCAACCAACAAGTTGTCGATTTATATAAAACATACTTTGCAATGGACCATGCCTTTATTTCTATCACTGGGCAATATGATGCAAAACCGATCAAGAAGTTACTTGAGCAACAATTTGGAAATTGGTCAGCTAAACAACCTTATCAGCGTCTATCAACAGAATTTACCACTTATAAAGCGCAGAAAGTGCATGCCCTTTCAGAACAACGTGAGTTTGGCAGTTATCAAGCTTTGCAGACCTTGCCTGTAGGTGTGGACAATAAAGATGCCGCAGCACTGATTGTCTTTAGTTATATTTTGGGTGACTCGCAATTGTCTTCTCGTTTAGGACAAGAGCTTCGTGAAAAAAATGCGTTGGTTTATGGCTTTGGTAGTCAATTAAACTTGGACTCTTTTAATGAAGCAGGTGCATTGTCGATCGAAGCCAATTACACAGCAGGGAAATCTGCTGAAGTATCGCAAGTGGTGCGTAAAGTGCTGAATGACTTATTAGCGACAGGAGTAACCAGTCAGGAGTTGGAAGCGGCTAAAGCCAATATCATGAAGCAACGTGTGACGTCTTTAGAAGATGAGCGCGTAATTCATCGTATGTTAAACAGCCAGCTTGAACGCAATAAGAAAATGGATAGTCGTGCTTTAAGAGATCAAGAGTTTGCTCAATTGACCAAAGCAGATGTGAATGCTGTGATTAAGAAGTATATTAAACCTGATCAATTGGTTGAAGTGATGGCTGACCAATATGGTCAAGCTCAGAAAAATCTAAATTGATGATTTAAATTATTGAATCACTCAAGGAAAGCCATACATTTGTATGGCTGTTTTTATCACTATACAAGATCTATAAAAATGAGCTATCAAGCTGTACTAATTTATATTGATTAAATTCAAAAAAACCGAGGTATTTAACCTCGGTTTTCAATTTAACGCTGCTTGAAAAATAAATTATTTTTCAACAAAAGCGCGTTCAATCACGTAGTCGCCTAAAACACCCATTTTAGGGGATTCTTTCAGGCCGTGTTGGTCAAGAAGCTCGACAACATCGTCAAGGAATGCTGGGCTACCACAAAGCATTGCGCGGTCAGTTTCAGGATTAAAACGTGGTAAGCCAATTTTTTCAAATAATGCACCAGATTCAATCGCAGTAGTTACACGACCTTGGGTATGGAAATCTTCACGGGTTACAGTTGGGTAGTAAACCAATTTGTCTTTAATACCCAGCTCTTCAAAAAACTCATTGTTTGGAAGTTCATTGAGAATCAGGTCTTGGTAAGCCAATTCAGAAATAAAGCGTGTACCATGTACCACGATGACTTTCTCAAAACGCTCATAGGTTTCTGGATCACGAATCGTTGATAAGAATGGTGCTAGCCCCGTACCCGATGAAAGAAGGTATAAGTTTTTACCCGGATTCAAATCATCAAGCACTAAAGTACCTGTAGGTTTTTTAGAAATTAGAATTTCATCACCAACTTTTACTTTTTGCAAAATAGAAGTTAAAGGACCATCAGGCACTTTAATTGAGAAAAACTCTAATTCTTCTTCGTAGTTAGCGCTTGCAATAGAATATGCTCGCATTAAAGGCTTACCATTGACTTCAAGACCAATCATCACAAATTGACCATTTTTAAAACGTAATGCGGTATCACGTGTGGTCTTAAAACTGAATAGAGTGTCATTCCAGTGGTGTACGTGAGTAATCTTTTCGACGTTGAAAGCAGCCATTAAAGGTCTCAATAAATTATCAAATTAGAACAGCCTGCTATTCTAATCTAAAATCATTCTCGATAAACTGAATATATTTAATTGAACTTATCAGAAAAAATGATTATGACTGAGTTTAGTCTCCCGATTATTGGGATTATGCGTTCTCCTTATGTTGAAAAATTTGGTATTCCTCGACAACCAAATCTGGTTCAGGTGGAGTCTTTTATCGAAATGTATGCACCCTACAATGTCTTGGAAGCATTCGAGGGAATCGAAGAATTTAGTCATTTATGGTTGGTCTGGCAGTTTCATGACAATAAAAATCAACAAGATAAAGATAAGTTCCGACCTCAAGTGAGGCCACCACGTTTAGGTGGAAATAAAAAAATCGGTGTATTTGCAACACGCAGTATGTATCGCCCAGCACCGATCGGTTTATCTGTAGTACAACTTAAAGCTGTCAAAAAAGAGGGGAATGCAGTTCGTGTATATGTGACAGGCAGTGACCTTTTAGATGGTACGCCGATTATCGATATTAAACCTTATATTCATTATTCTGATGCTGTGGATGCGGCGCAAAGTGGTTATGCCCAGCATGAGCCTGTTCGTAAACAGGTTATTTGGTCTGAGCATGCTCAGCAATTAAAAAGTAAATTTCTTCAAACAGCTGACATGGACCCAAAATATATCGCTGAACTTGAGTCTGTACTGGCTTTAGATCCTCGACCAGCTTATCAGCATGATGATGCGCGTATTTATGGGATGCGTTTTGGGCAATTTAATATTAAATTTAGCTGTGCAGAAGAGGCGATCCTGATACAGGGCATTGAGTCGTTCAGTTATTGAAAACGTGATTCCATATCCTGCTTAAAAACTTATGCGCTTTTGTCCGCTGTGATCGGAGCATCTCGGTTTAAAGAGCAGGATAGTAGCTACAATTACTCTAAAACGGCTGTCTTGGCAAACTGCAGCAAATCTTGTTGTGATTTCAGCAAAAGCCGTTGCTGTTCTGCGGCAATCCAGCCCAAAGCAAACCAGACTTGGGGTTCTGTTTTGACCAATTTTTTTAACACATCTTCAGCAACAATCAGGTCATTGTAGAGACCTAAACTTTCTTGAGCAGGCTTTATAGCTTTTAAATATTTTTTGACTTGGCTTTTATCCGATAATGATGCAACAAACTCAATACTATAACGCAAACGCTTTAAGTTTTTACGAGTACGGTGCCGTGCTTCGATGTCTAAATTTAAATAGTTTTCTGCGTCAGTTTGAATTTTGCGATGTAATTGTCTAACTTTTTTAAATGCTGCTTTATGTACAGCTATTTGAGATTTTTCACTTGATTCTTGGGCAATAAATTGAATTAGGGATAGGACCAAATAATTAAAATTAAAAGATCTAAACAGTTTGGTTAATTTTTGCGAATCGACATCTTGTGGTTCTGCAAGTTTAAACTTAGGTGCACCAGCAGCCTCAAGCTGAGGTAATAACTCCTCTCGAATCATATCTAAATCACGAGCCGAACCGAGTTGTCTAAATAGTTCGGTTAACTGTGTTTGCCAAGTGGGATCGATATGCAAAGACCAATTTGAAAAGGTTTTTAAAGCACTTCTTAAGCGACGAATTGCCACACGTGCCTGATGAATATGTTTGGAATTAAAGTTTCCAGATGCAATTGCTGTAGTGTTGGGGAGTAGATGCGATAAGCAATTATTCACGATCTTTTTTAATGCATTCTCAGGGTGATCCTTTGAATCAAGAACAAGTGGCGTTTGCAACTGTACGGGATTGTCTGGAGAGTTTTGTGCAAGCTGAAAACCTTGCTGTGCTTTGCTACGGGTATCAAGCCATAAGTTATAGCGTTTCATCCGAGGTAAGATAAAAGAAATGAGATCTTGAACAGTGCCTTGTTTCAGTTCAAATTCTAATTCACGTAATGCGAGACGCTGTTGATGGGCGATGATATGACCATGATCATAACTGACTTCAATTTCACTATTTTGAAATTTAAATAAGCTGAGCTTTCTTTCGATGTCTGTTTGAAACTGAACTTCTAATCCATCTTTATGTTGCTCTAATAAGTGTTTAATATTTTTAGCAATATGCTTATTGCTGAGATAATTTTTTAGATCTAATTCTGTTTCCGCGCTTTCGATATTTTCCTCAAATTCAGCACGTTTAAGCCTTTGTTCTGTTGGAAGTTTGAGGGTTTGTACCCATTGCTGCTTTTCTTGATCATCTTCAAGGCGTTGACGAAGCGAAATGGAATGTTCAGACAAAATAAATTGTGCCGTATCATAGTATTTGGCTTGTAAGTGCTGAATATTGGTATCTTTTCTTTGAAACGCTTTAATAAGCATTTCTTGCTTTTCTTCAGGTATTTGGAATTTCAATTCAATTTCAAACATGCTTATCGTTCCATTCTTATTACTTATTCTCTCGATTTTAATCCGATAAATTGTTTTTTTTGAGTTTTTAATGAATGATTACAAATTCGCAACGTGAATACTCACGCGACTACAAATATTCAATTTTATGCAGTATTTAAAGAGATGATTTTATTCAATAAAACCATCTCTTCTCGCTGCTGATTTATTTTAAAAACTTACGGCTGACCAAGAACTGTTCCGTCGCTTCAAGCAGTTTTTCTGCATAAGCTTCTTGTTTTGCGGTAAGCCAGCCTAAGGCAAACCAATCACTGGCTTCTAAGTCAGTTTGTTGTAGGTAAGATGATGATGAAGCAAGCACTTGATATTGCTCACATGCTTGTTGAGCATCATTTAAAGATTTCGCATATTTCTGCAAGTTTTTAACATCATAGATATTGGTTAGGATCGGAAAGCTAAATTTTAATTCATTTAAATGCTGAGCCAGCGCTTCTAGACTTTCAAGGTCAGATAGATCGGCTTCATTTAAACTTTCTTGTAGTTGTCGATACTGATTTTGCAATGTATTTTGCGCAAACCATTTTAAGTCATGGGTTGGCGCTTTCGCAGACTGTCCTAAACTGAACATGAGTAATTCTAAATAGTGCTGCACATTTTGAGTTGATTTGACCAAATTGATGAGTTTTTCATTGGCATACAAAATATCCCGATCTAAACTTTGCGCCGTTTTCGGATTTTGCAGTAAAGCACCTAATGTGCGTTGCATATGTTCAAAATGCTGTAAGTTTTTAAAGTGACTCTCAAACGCTGAAAGTTGATGTGACCATTTATCCGTTTTGGTATCTGTCCAATCTTTAAACAGAGAAAGACTTAAATGTAAATGGTGTAGGGCAGTCTGTGCTTGAATAATATGTTCAGGCTGGGCAACCTGTGCAGAAATCGCAGCAATATTGGGCAATAAATGCTGTAATTGACTGGCAATAAGCACCCGTAAGTTTTTATCTGCAGTGTCTTTTTTATTTAAAATGGTTTCTTTGCTGAGTTGTGCTGGACTGACTTTTTGATCCACAGTCAATAAGTGTCCAAACTCAGCTTTGCTACGTACATCGAGCCACAAATGATACTTTTTAACCCATTCAAAACTAAAGGCTAAAAGTGATTGAATTGAGCCACTTTTTAACTCAAATTCTACTTCATGAATTTCTTGTTTGGCGGTTTCAGTTCTGACTTCACCAATATCGAGGCTGATTTCAATTTCAGCATCTTCAAACTGAATCACACGGATGGTACGTTGGATGTCAGTTTCAAATTGTAATTGAAGTTCGTCAAATTTATCCCCCAATGCATTTTTTAAAACAGCAAGTGCTTCGGGTTTATTCTGGTAAATATCAAGATCTAAATGTGGGGCTTCAGCAAGTTCACCTAAATCAATATTGTCTTCAAAGCGTTGTAAATGGCTTTTGGTGGCGGCTTTTAATGTTTGTACCCAACGCGTTCCTTCTAAGCGTTGACGTAGTGCAGCGCCGTGTTGGGACATCTGACGATCAGGCGTGTCGTAGTATTTTGCTTGTAATTGAATAATTTGGGATTTTTTAGGATCTAATGCTTTGAGGAGTGCATTGCGGCGGGCTTCCGGAATTTGAAACTTTAATTCAACTTCAAGCATGTGAGGGTCCTAAGTGTTAATCATGGTTATTAGAGAGTTAAACATTCTTGAATGTTTAATCTGGCATTGTAACTTAAAATGTGTCATCAGAAGACTTGTATAGCGTGCCATTTGAGTATTTTTTACCGCTATATCGTTACTAATTAAATATTTAGAATGACAAAATTTCCTATTTCGTGACTTGTATGGTCTGGGCAATACTTGAAGTCGCAAATATAGATGAATTGTCAACAGACTTGATATTGAATTTGGCTGTTATTGCAGCATAAAATAAACTAAGCTGATTAAAAATAAAACAGGATGATTGATCATGAACGCGTATGTTGAGCCTAAATCGGAATTAGAGCAAAACCCGAAGTTTGAATTACCAATTAAAAACTATTCAGAATTTTATCGTTTTTATTTAACTGAACACCGTAGCATGATGAGTCGCCGTTTGCATGCAGCTGGAAGTAGTGTCGGTATTTATTTTTTTAGCAAAGCAATTCGTCAACGTAAAGCAAAATACGTGGTCTATGGACTGCTTTCAGGCTATGCGTGTGCTTGGGTGGGGCATTTTGTATTTGAGAAAAATAAGCCAGCAAGTTTTAAGCAACCATTTTATAGTTTTATTTCGGACTGGCGTATGCTTTCCGATATTGTACGTGGCAATTTAAGTTTAAAAGACCGTAGTCTAGATAAAATTGAGAGCTAATCTTGTCAGTATGGTAATAAATTAAACAAAAAAGCTTAGAGATTTCTAAGCTTTTTTGTTTTTGTCACGTCTTCGCTGAGAAAACTTGCTTATAATCCATTTATTTGATTGTTTGAGAATACTGAATGCGCGGTCTTTACCTGATTACCAACGACGATCCAATCCAATTATTATTAGAAAAACTCGAAGCTACTTTAAGCACTAAGCAAGTCGCTATTCTTCAGTATCGCCGTAAAAAAGTAGCTCAATCTGACCAAGCCAATGAAGTGAAGCAGATCAAGCAACTGTGTGAAAAGTATCAGACACCATTTTTGATTAATGATGATTTAGATTTAGCTGAACAATTTAGTTTAGGTGTTCATCTTGGGCAATCTGATGGTGAAATTTCAGATGCAGTGCAACGTTTACCACAAGGTGTCATCATTGGGCGGACTTGCTTAAACTCAATTGAGTTGGCTGAAAAAGCAATCGCTGAAGGGGCAAGCTATGTGGCCTTTGGCGCAATTTATGCAACATCGACCAAACCTGAAGCAGGTAATATTGGCCTAGCAACATTACAGCAGGCATCTGAAAAGTTTGATTTACCTATTTGTGCTATTGGCGGTTTAACAGTTGAAAATTCTCAAGCTGTGATTGAGGCTGGTGCTGACCTTTGCGCTGTGATTAGTGATATATTAGCTTTATCAGTTGAAAATATTCCTGCCCGTGTCGCAGCTTGGGCACAGTTATTTGCAGAAACTGCAAAATCTTAATTTGTATCGTGATTTTTTATATCATTTTGAAATTTTAGTATTCTACAGGATTGAGTCGATTTATGAGCCTATCTCCAAAACAAGAGCAATTGTTTAAACAAGCCAGTAAACATATTCCAGGTGGAGTGAATTCTCCAGTACGAGCGTTTAATGGGGTGGGTGGTACGCCAGTATTTATCGAAAAAGCCAAAGGTGCTTATTTATACGATGTCGATGGCAAGCGCTATGTGGATTATGTGGGTTCTTGGGGGCCGATGATTTTAGGTCATGCACATCCTGATATTATCCAAGCAGTACAAGAAGCAGCAGTTGATGGTTTAAGCTTTGGTGCACCGACAGTACATGAAACCACACTGGCTGATTTGATCTGTGAAATCATGCCATCAATTGAATTGGTTCGTATGACCAACTCAGGTACTGAAGCAACCATGACGGCTATTCGTTTGGCGCGTGGTTATACAGGTCGTGACATGATTGTGAAATTTGAAGGTTGCTATCACGGACATTCAGATTCTTTATTGGTTAAAGCGGGTTCAGGCATGTTGACCATGGGTGAGCCAACATCAAAGGGTGTACCTGCTGATTTTGCCAAGCATACGGTGACCTTGCCATATAATGATATTGAGGCTGTTAAAGCTTGTTTTGCGAAATATGGTCAAGAGATTGCAGGGGTGATTGTTGAACCTGTCGCTGGAAATATGAATCTGGTTAAACCAATCAAAGGTTTCTTAGAAACGATTCGTGAGCAATGTGATCAATACAAATCAGTATTTATTATTGATGAAGTGATGACCGGTTTCCGTGTAGCACTCGGTGGTGCGCAAGCATATTATAATGTAAAACCTGATTTAACGACTTTGGGTAAAATCATTGGTGCTGGATTACCAGTCGGTGCATTTGGTGGAAAACGTGAAATCATGGAATGTATCGCGCCTTTAGGCGGGGTTTACCAAGCAGGAACCTTGTCGGGTAATCCTTTGGCTATGCGAGCAGGGATCAAAATGTTTGAAACCCTTCGCCAACCCAACTTCTACACTGATTTGTCTGCAAAATTAGATCAATTATTACAGGGTCTACAAGCGGCTGCGGATGAAGCTGGAATCCCATTCTTTACTCAACAAGCTGGTGGTTTGTTTGGTCTTTACTTTACTGATCAAACCGAAATTAGCAGTTTTGACCATATTTTAAAATGTGACATTGAAGCATTCCGTAAATTCTTCCATGGGATGTTAAATCGTGGTGTAAACCTTGCTCCATCTGCATTTGAGGCAGGCTTTATTTCAGCTGCACACAGTGATGAAGATATTCAGTTTACCATTGATATGGCCAAACAAGTCTTTGCTGAAATGCAAGCTTAAGGGGATTTAAGACCACTTCGATTGCTTGAATAAATGAGCAGAATGGACAGTCTTTTTGAATCAAGTTTGATTTAGAATAAAAGCCTGTAGTCTAAGGACTACAGGCTTTTTTGTGATTTTAGACATTATAATTCAGGAAGAAAATATGCAAACCAAACACTATTTAACCTTATCTGATGCAGAGTTTTTATTGAATAAAGCACATCAATATGCAATTGATCATGCTTTTAATGTCAGTATTGCCATCGTTGATGAAACGGGCAATTTATTGGCAATGAAGCGTATGGACGGCGCTTCTGCATTGACGTCGAAATTCTGTTTGGACAAAGCCAGATGCTCTGCATTAAGTCGTAGACCGTCGGGATCATATGAGACCCTTATCAAAAATGGTCAAATGGGATTTTTAACCATGCAGAGCGGTTCAGGGATGTTGGAAGGTGGTGAGCCTATTTTGTATCAAGGTCAGTTGGTTGGTGCCGTGGGTATTTCTGGAGTGAAATCATTTGAAGATGCTGAAATTGCACGACATGCAATTCAAGCCTTTCTTTCGCAGCTTAATTAGGATCTGTTGATATTTCATAAATGGCTTGCGTTGTAGGTTAAAATTGAGCATGAGACGTATACGTCGTAAAGCATGAATGAGAATAGCGAGACTATTTTCGAGTTTCATAACGAAGACTGAGATAATTTTAGCCACAACCCTGAGCAAGAACAAAGCACTGCTTTGTTTGCAGCGCAAGGCGCAGCGGGGGACTAGTGTGTTTTTTGCCGCTACGTGTTACCTTGCGAAACGATGTTTCTCATCATTTAGAGTGACTAAATTTCGTATTTCGTGTCTAGTATCGCCTAAAAACCACACGTAGTCGCAAACATAGACGAATTGTCAACAGACCCTGAACTTCTATAGTTAAAAAATTATGTGTATAAGTAAAGTCAGTAAATAAGTTTGAAGAGGTGTTTAAGTAACACCTCTTTTATCTTGTAAAATTACAAACGATAGAATTGTTTGGCATTATGGTGGAAGATATTTTTCAGTGCATTTTCATCATATTGCATCACAATATCACTAAACGCATCAATGATATTCACTAGACTGGTATTGACCCGATCCATTGGGAAATTAGAAGCAAACATCACCCGATAGGTGCCAAAACTTTCCAAAGCATGCAGAATCAGTGGTGCAACAAGATCAATGATTTGTTGTTTAGAGGCCAGTTGTTTTTTCTTATAAAATTGATGACCAAGCACTGGCATAAATAGACCAGACATTTTGGTATATACATTTGGATAAGCGGATAATTCAGCAATAGCATCTTGCCATTGATAAAAAATATTTTCACGTGCTGTTTTAGATAAGCCTGTATTTTGTCCAATTTTACCAAACAGACCTGCTGGTGTACCAAAGTGGTCTAAAACAATTGAGGTTTCTGGGAACTTTTTTGCCAGCTCAATTACATCGGGAATTTGATGAGAATACACCCAAGCATCAAAACTCAGGTTATGTTGCGCGAGTTGTTCAAAGCCTTTTAAGAACTTTTTCTCGGTATACAGATGGGGGAGATCCGTCCAATTATGCACGCCTTTATCTTCATGAAAGGCAGCCATGCGGCGTATACCGCGCAAACGTTTGGATGCTTTTTGGTGTAACTTTAAAATCTTTTTGAAATTAGGATCACAAGGGTCTGCGGTAGCCACGATGCCACCAAGTTTTATGGTGTTTTCATTAAAGGGTAAGGATTCAATAAATTCTGTTTCACCCACGACACCTTTGCCTTTCTGTTTGGCCCAACTGGCTTCAATATGTACTACTTGCTCGACCGTATATGAGCCAAGATCATTTTTATAGTCTTGTGGTAAATAGGGGCGGGTGATGTGCTCGGTTAGTCCAACCGTTTCAATCAAATCTTTAGCTTTGACTAAACGCACCATTTTATCGAGTAGGAATGGACGCTTGCCCAAAAGCTTTACCGCAAATGCTGCTGCATGAGGGGTGTTGTAGGGATCCCATTGGTGAATATGTGGGTCAATGATTGGAAAATTCAAATCTTGCATATAACGTCCAAATTGTTATTTATTATCAAAATACAATACATGAATTTTATAAAAGGTGAATATTGTCACTTGGTAAATTTATGGGATAAGGTCATTGGGAGGATCAGTTGATTTTATTGTTTTAGGGATGACTGCCGAAAGATTGTTATAAAAAAATAACCTCATTGAAGAGGCTATTTTATCAATGCTTAGATCAATCTAAGATGATTTATCTCAATCAGTGTTGATGATCATGGCCATCTTGATCATGTTTGTGGGTATGAAAATCTTCGTTTTTACGGAAACGGAGATAATTTTCAAACTGCTCACAATACTCATCATAATTGTCTTCAAGCATCATTTGGAATTGTTGCAATATATAAGACATGACTTGTTCTTTGGCGTCACGCATTTCATCACCATCTTTAAAGGTGTTTGCAGCAACCCAGGTATTAAAACGTGCAGTAGCGAAGAGCATTGCTGAGCTGACTTGTCCACGAAGTTCTTCTGGCTTAGGTTGCTGTCCTTTCGCTGGGCGGCAAAACTCATTGGCTTGTTTGATAAACTCATCCGCACGCTCAAAAAAAACAGCATTTAAAGCTTCTTCTTCGGTGACATCAGTAGCATCGATTTTTTGAGACATGACTTTTCCACATAGCGTATTTCATTGGTGGGCTATTATAGGCAATCCAAGAGTTAAACGAAACGCTTTACTTCTTCTGTATCTGAATTTGCAAAATAGCTGTCAAAATTTTCTTGATATTCATCGAGATGATCTTCAAGCATGAGTTTAAATTGTTCCACATAATAGTCTAAGATGACTTGGCGATCCGCTTTAAAATCTGGTGCTTGATTGTAGGCACAAGCTGCATGCCAAATACTATAACGGGCATTGGCATACATAAATGAAGCACTGATCTTTCCAGGATGTGCTGTTAGGTGTGAAACTTGTTGATTTTGATCTGCAAATTGATTGGCGAGAGCAATAAATTCATCAGCACGCTCATAAAAGTATTCGTCAGATTCAACTTCTTCAGTTTCTTCAAAAAAATCATTATTTTCGGACATTATCATTCCTTTTCATAGACTTGTTTCATTGATATAACTATAGCATACTCAAATAGCCTAAGCTTAATAAATACTCAAGGAGTAGATAATGCAAGATGCGATTGCCATACAAAGCTTGAAAAGTGATATTGCATTATTACGCCAAAATATTTGGCCGCCTGTAGACTTGAGCAATGTTGAAGGTTTGCCAATTTATTATGGAACCCAATCCGCAGTAGAGGCTTACTATAAACAGTGGCTTGGGTTGCTTGAAAGGGCACAAACCTTGTATCAACCTTTTATGCAGGATGAGGCTTTAGATGTGGCTCAATTACCCAGCCATTTAAATTTACCTTTGTTCTTTTTTCATGTAGATCGGATTCGAATTAATAAAACCCGTGCCAAAGAATCAAAAACTTTTCGTGGGATAGCTTCACTGGTTGAGAAATGTGGGCAATTTGAACCCAGCCAAATTAAAAATATGTCGCAGTGGTTAAACAGTGATGATACCGCAGCCTTGGTTGCGCATCGTGAGTTCATTGATTTAAGAACCTATATTTTTCAGTATGGACAAAGAGAATATACGAGAACACGATTTTATGTGAATGGTTTAATCTTGAGCACTGAAAAAGATTTTAAATTGGTGGATGCCCGAGATAAGCCGCGCAAGCCACGTAATGATAGCTATGCTGATCCTTTAGCGGATAACAATCTCTGGAAAGTATTTGGCAAATATCGTTAGGCTGTTGTGAAATAGATGGTTGTAGATTTTGTTAAACTTGCTGTGATTTTTTAACTTTGTTGTTTTTCTAGCTACAAAATGAAACAAGTAAATTATTTTAAGCACTGACTAAAAATAAGATTTAGTCAGTGCTATATAAAAGAATATCTTTTATTTTACAGCATCAATTGCAACACTTGCTGTTTTGTTAAACAGCGTACATTCTGACTTTAAGCCATTTAGATAAGCTTCTGCTAACTGAGCATTTATACTGTTTTTACCAAACTCAGCAACAGCATCTTGATAATCTCGTTCATATTGCTTAATTTGGCTTGCAAGTATGTCATATTCACCCGCAGTGTAATAGTTTGCAGGGTAATAGTCAGAGCCGATTT
The DNA here is from genome assembly GCA_905397405.1 of Oppiella nova. Taxonomy (NCBI): domain Eukaryota; kingdom Metazoa; phylum Arthropoda; class Arachnida; order Sarcoptiformes; family Oppiidae; genus Oppiella; species Oppiella nova. The sequence goes on from CAJPVJ010000193.1 coordinate 20,900, forward strand.
TAGCTACGGCATCAACCGATGTATTCAATTGCATGTCTCGGGATAAATCTAAGTTGAATTTTCCTAGCGTCGTTGAAATATAACCATCTTTAAAATATTTTGATGGGTTGTAATTATTCAGACGATTGTCTGAATAAAGATCAGCGAAGTTTGTATTTGTTGAAGAGGAAATTGATCTTAAACACGTTGATCCAGATGGGAATGTTTTGCCTTTAAGTTTTTGCACATAATATGAAGAATAAGCGCCAACTATTGAGCTAAGCGCAATATTTGAGCCAGCATAATGCTCAAATCCATTGATATATGGACTAATTGCTTTGCCTGTTAAGTTGACTGTTTCAAATTTTTCAGTTAATTCCAATTGGTTATAGTTACGTGATGAATAGGGTGTAAATGTCCAAACTGTCGCTGTTTTCGATTTCAATGTTGCATATTGATAGCCTAAATCAGTTTTACTTTTAGGCGCGTCATAGAGCCCATCTGTTGCTAAATAATCACTTAAAAGATCAGATGAAAGGAACTGTGTTGAACCATCAACGTTATATTCACCATTGATGTACATCTGCTTATTGTTAAAGCTAAACTTTACTTTAGTAAAGAGGTTAATGTCTTGAGTTGAACCGCCAGTTTCATATCCAAACCATTCAGATTCGTTGTTTGTTGTATAATCCCCAGCATCTGAATCACCTCCACATGCGGTTAAAAATAATGAAGAAATGATGGTAAAAGACAGTAATTTAATTTTCATGAATTATTCCAAATTATAAAATATTAAAATTTATGAGTATAAAATTCTCGCTGTCATCATATTTAAACATTTTAATTTTTCAATGTTTTTTTGATGAAAAGTTAAAATTCTGTTAATTTTTATAATTATATATTGATCGAAAGCTTAAAATGATTTTGTTGATCTCAATTTCATCCTCGCAAAAAAAAGTGCATTTAATATTGAAGAACCCAAACAAAAACGATGATAAACATTGTCATATGCAAAATTTGAATTGGAGCAAAGATCAAGGCATAGCGGCTGCCACCACTTAAAAATGCATTTATCGATTTCGCAATGGCATGTGCTGCTAAACCTAAAACAAAGGCGAGAGATAAGATGTGATTACTCGGTTCTCCCTGAATGACAATCGTGGCCAAAGCACCATGAATTTCAAATAATGAGGCCAAAAGCGTACCTGCAATTAAACCCGCATCGCCCAATAAAAGATTTAACCCATATACACCCGCCTGAATCAAGGTCAAAGACACTGCAATAATGGCTGCTTCTTTTAGACTAAACATACGGCTATCTGTAAGCTGATTATTTTCAATCGGTTGTGTATGACGCATAAACCATAAGGCAAAAATAGTCAGGATCGAAATAGCGATTAGACTGGGCAGTACAATGAGTTTGAACCATGTAATACTGACACCAATTACAATAATCATGAGTTGTAGTAGGGTTGCCACGCAAGACATTAATGCTGCCCCTGCATTGGCTTTGGCATCTGCACGTCCATTTCGGACTTCTAATCCTAAGCTGGCAATGGTTGCGGTACTGGAAACAAAACCAGAAGCAAGCGAAGACAACAGCATGGCATTTTTTGATGACAATAATCGTTTGGCAATATGTGCAAGTGCTTGCACCGCCAAAATTAAGGTGAGTAATTTTAAAATAACATAGGGGTTAAGCACAGCACCCCACAAAGCTTTGTTTGGTGTCAGTGGCAATGCAATTAATAACAATGCCAGTAAGAAAATTCCATCTTTAAATTCAGATTCTGTAATCCATTTTCCAGCAATGCCATGCATAGAATGTTTAGTCATCAACAAGGCGGTGAGGATGACCGATAAACCTGCAGCAAAAGAAATATTCCAAACGCACATTCCACCGATAAAATAAGTGAGGATAAATGCAATTTCAGTGGTTACACCAGGATCATCAGTTTGATTCTTTAAAGAATAAATGACGATACCACCTGTAATGAATGCACCCGCAATGCCAAAATAGGGACCAAACAAAAAGCAAACAGCGCCAAGTAAAGCGCAAATGGCAAATGACCTTAAACCCGCAAAACTATTTTGATTTTCACGTTGCTGACTTCGTTCACGTTCAAGACCGATAAGTAGACCACAACCCAATGCAGCCGCAATGATGGTGAGGAAATCGGTATATGAGCCAAATGAAAATGGATATAGCGATATAAAATTCATAGTACTCTCCAAATAAGACCATGAATTAATAGAATGATTTCAATGTATCGCAAAGTTTTAGAAAAACAAAAGTTTATTTCTTAGCCATGCGTTAAATACATTGTTGAATTTAGAAAATCCAAGAAATACAACAATTAATTTTGTTATAGTAGATTGAGTTTCGGGGATATAACAATGCAATTTAATTTTGAAATCGATACAGCTTGGTGTTTAGAACAATTATTAAAAGATGGTCGTATTACAGAACGTGAAAAACTATTGGTACAAACCACGCATCGACAACGCGATCAGTTAAAGTGGCATCCTTTGCAATGGATAGCCAGCTTTAAGCTCGTTGATGCTAAAAATCCAGTTAAAAGACTGACATTGACCACGCTGACAGAATGGTTAGCTGAAAAAGCCGAACTTAATTCATTTACGATTGATCCTTTAAAGGCCGATGTGACTTCACTGACCAATGTCATGTCGCAAGAGTTTGCAATAAGAAATAAAATTTTAGCAGTTGAGGTCAGTGCCGATAAAATTCTGATTGGTACAGCACAGCCTTTTATGACGGATTGGGTACATAATTTAGAGCGTAGTTTAAGCCCCAAAAAAATTGAAAAAGTAGTATTAAATCCTGAGTTATTACAACGTTATTTAACTGAGTACTATCAAGTCAGTAAAGCGGTCAGTAATTCACAAAAATCCAGTGCCTATGATAAAGAAAATAAGGGTGTAGAAGCACTTTTACAATTGGGTGATACCCAGAATCCAGATGCCAATGATCAGCATATTGTGAAACTGGTCGATTGGGTTTTACAGTTTGCTTTTGAGCAAGGCGCGAGTGATATTCACTTAGAACCGCGTAAGGAAAAAGGCAAAATTCGTTTTCGTATCGATGGGGTACTGCATACGATTTATAATATGCCAGCCAATACCTTAACCGCAGTTATTTCACGGATTAAAATTTTAGGTCGTATGAATGTTGCAGAAAAACGTAAACCGCAGGATGGGCGTTTAAAAACACGGACACCGAAAGGGCAAGAAACCGAGCTACGTCTTTCAACATTGCCGACTGCTTTTGGTGAAAAGTTAGTGATGCGTATTTTCGACCCAGAAGTTTTGGTACGAAGTTTTCAACAATTGGGTTTTGATGAACATTTATTGGCACAGTGGCATGCTTTAACGCAACATAGTCATGGCATTATTTTGGTGACTGGCCCCACAGGTTCAGGTAAAACCACCACGCTTTATTCTTCGTTAAAACAATTGGCAACCGAACAAGTGAATGTCTGTACCATTGAAGATCCGATTGAGATGTTGGAGCCAAGCTTTAACCAGATGCAGGTCAATCAAGGGATTGAGCTCGGTTTTGCTGATGGTATCCGTGCTTTGATGCGTCAAGATCCAGATATTATTATGGTTGGAGAAATTCGTGACCAAGATACTGCCAACATGGCGATTCAGGCAGCATTAACAGGTCATTTAGTGCTTTCAACTCTGCATACCAATGATGCACCATCAAGTCTGACACGTTTGCATGATTTAGGCGTGCAGCCTTTTTTAACCGCTGCAACGATTTTGGGAGTATTGGCTCAGCGTTTAGTGCGTAAGCTTTGCCCTCATTGCAAACAAGAAACCTTTATCAATGAACAAGAGTGGAAGCATTTGACATTTGGCTATCAGACCAAAATGCCTAGTTTTGTATATAAAGCAGTTGGATGTGAGGAATGCCGTCAAACAGGTTATAAAGGTCGTGTCGGGATTTACGAGTTTATGCCGATTAGCCTTGAAGCAAAGCAGAGAATTAGTGCGGGCGTGACTTTAGACGATTTAAAAATGCAGGCAAAAAAAGAGGGTATTGAACCATTAAGAATTGCTGGTGCGCGTAAAGTATTGGAAGGCGTAACAACGCTGGAAGAAGTCCTCAGAGTTGTGCCTTTAAATTAATTTTGACTTAAAATAGCAAATGAAGAAATCCTAAGATTCACCTCATGTTGGTTTGTTTTAATGCTTCTATCGAAACGATGAACCGATATGAGGACACAACAATGAACATCATTGCGAAAACAATTTTAACCACAAGCTTGATTGGTTTAACAAGTTTTGCTACTGCAAACACAGCGGTAAATCAATCAGCGCTTACACCAAGTTTAACCACAGTAAAACAAGCTTTAACATTGAAAGATGATACCAAAGTGCAGCTTCGTGGCAATGTAGTCAAAGCAATCGGTGATGAAAAATATCAATTCCGTGATAGCACAGGTAGCATTACTGTCGATATTGATGATGAATTATGGCAAGGTAAACCGATCGCGGCAAATGCTACAGTGACATTGTTTGGTGAGGTCGATATCGATTATAAACCGACAAAACGTGTAGAAATTGATGTAGATGCCGTGAATTTTTAATTATTTTATTTGTTAACAATAAATCACCGCAGATTCTCGTTATATTCTCTAAGACTACATGTGTATGCATGTGGTCTTTACCTATGTTCAACAACTATGAATAGCAACAAACTGCAGATTTTATTTTGATCAAGGCTTTATCTGCCTAAAAGAGAGATGGTCTATGCGAATTTTGCTCGCTGAAGATGATAGTTCACAAGCTGAAAGTATTAAATCTTGGTTGGAAATGGATGGCTACAATATAGATTGGGTCGAACGTGGTGATCATGCAATTTTAGCCATTGAACAGCATCAATATGACTGTATCTTATTAGATCGTGGTTTGCCCAAAGCCACTGGCGATGAAATTCTTAAACTGTTAAAACGTCAATTTCCAGAAATTCCAGTGATTTTTCTTACCGCAAGAGATAGTATTCAAGATCGTGTGCAAGGTTTAGATCTCGGCGCAAATGATTATTTGGTAAAGCCTTTTAGTTTAGAAGAATTATCTGCTCGAGTACGGGCACAACTCAGACAAACCCAAGTCACAAATTTACATGAAATAAAATATGAAAATTTAGTATTAGATACTCAAGCGAAAACGGTATTTCAGGATCAGCAAGTTGTTCATCTCACCGCAAAAGAATTTCAAATTTTATATAAATTGATGCAAAAGCCTGAACATATTGTGACACGTGAGCAATTGGAAGAATCACTTTATGCTTGGGGAGATGAAATTGAAAGTAATGCGATTGAAGTTTATATCTATCAATTGCGTAAGAAGATCGGTGGACATTTGATCAAAACAATCCGTGGCTTGGGCTATCGTATGAATAAAGAGCAAGATTGAGTATTTCACCGAGTACTTTTAATGATTTCAATAGGATGAATATGACGCAGGCAGTATCACTACAAGCTAAGCTGATTAAGACTTCAATGCTCAGTTCAATTGTGGCCGGTATTTTTGCGCTGGTACTTCTGGTCAGTCTTTCGATTTATCACAATATGAACGTACAAGATGAAATCATGGATGAAGTTGCAGATATGCTTCTGATCTCAGATTTAAGCGCGACGTCTGGTTTTCAATTGGATGAGTTAAGTGATGAATTTGATATTCAGTACCGATTGATGAATGGTGAGGTGATGTTGACCCAATCACCTGAATTTGATTTGCAACAAGGGCATGACAATCTTCTGGCTAAGGGTGAAGACAATGGATATGCATTTATTTGGTCAGAGAATAAGTTGTTACGTAGCTACCGAGCGATTGATCAGGATTCTCAGTTAAGCGTCTATGTTATACAGCCCTTAAGTGTCCGTTTTAAAGACTTATTGCAAAGTTTTATCAGCTATTTATTGGTTTTATTGAGTCTCTGGTTGGTGCAATGGTTGATTTTACATTTCTCAGTTAAAAAACAATTTAAATCTATTCAACTGCTTTCGACAGAAATTGCAGAGAAAAATGCCAATGATCTCAGCTTAATTCAGCAACAGCCTGCATTTAAAGAACTTGAGCCGATGGTCAATCAGCTCAATCAAATGCTTGCGCGACTGGATCAAGCTTTAATTGCTGAACAACGCTTTACCGCAGATGCATCACATGAATTACGTTCGCCACTTTCTGCGATACAAATGCGTTTGCAGTTATTACAACGCAAATATGCCGAGGTCCCTGAGATTTATCAGCAACTCAATAGTATTCAAAATGATGTGAATCGAGGAACGCTAGTCCTTGAAAATCTTTTGCTTTTGGCCCGATTAGATCCAGCGGATGCCAGTGAATTACCGAAGACTTGGATAAGTCTGGAGCAAATGACTCAGCATGTGTTAAATAGTTTAGATCCTTTTATAGACGAAAAGCAGCTTCAGATTCATATTCAAAGCGAAGATGTTCAGGTCTATGTAAATGAAGAATTACTTTTTATTTGTATTCGCAATCTTGTCGATAATGCGATTCGTTATACGCCAGTACAGGGCAATATTTATATTCAGATTGGACCTTTAAACAATAGCAATAGCTTTGAAATTCAAAATGATGGTGAGGGTATTCCTCAAGACATCTTAGATCGTTTAGGTGAACGTTTTTACCGAGCGTTGGGGACCAAAACACAAGGTTCAGGCTTAGGTTTATCAATTTGTAAAAAGGTGATCGATCTGCATCATGGACAGATTCAGTTTGCTGCTTCCGAATATGGCGGTTTGAGCGTTTGTGTTTATTTACGTTAAAGCTGTACGATTGAATCGGTTATTTTTATTGAGTGTTTAGCATTTCATTAGATCGTTTTATAGAGATAGGTTGTTGTATAAAAATCTATAGATAAGCATTAAAAATCAGCTGACAAAATTAAAAAGCAGTATGCGCTGATTCATACTGCTTGTTCCCACGTTTTTTGTTTTAACTTAATGTTTTTATAGTTATTTGGTCAAAATTAGACGATTGTTACGTGTTAAACGTAAGCGATATTCTTCTCCAGCATGCATGATGCGAATTTCGCGCCCTAATGCAAATAAGTTATTTGAATGTAACATCGGAAGAGATTGGTGAGCTTCAGTGTTACGTGTGAATAGGCTAAAAGGTGCGTTCATTATTGTTACTCCGTGTGGGGTGCTGTCTAAGTGATTTAAATGATAATCATTATCGAATAGGTCTGTCAACGATAATTTTTATCATTTATAAAATTTCTATAATTGCTTACAATTCATTAAAAATTCAGGTGTCGATTTTTATGTCTAAACCCAGTATTCATGTGGCTATCGCTTTATTACTTTATCGTGGGAAAGTGTTGGTCGGTTGGCGCAATGCGGATCAGCATCAGGGCAATAAATATGAATTTCCTGGCGGCAAAATTGAAGCAGGGGAAACGCCTGTCGAAGCATGTCGTCGAGAGATCTTTGAGGAAGTGGGAATTGGCATCCAGCAATGGCATGCTTTTGACGTGATTCATCACGTTTATGATGACGTTGAAGTGTTTCTCCATCTTTTTCATGCCACTGTTCCTGAACAATATTTGCATGATATTCAGAAACCTTGGACATGGTATGGGCGTGATCAACTATTCGCGCTGAATTTCCCTAAAGCCAATCAAGCGATTATTCAACGCTTGTACTGGGCGCATCAAATTAAAATCTCCGACAATCTTTCAGCATTGAGCATAGAAAAAAGTCTAGATGACAACGCGCAATTTTTTTATTTTAGAACGACTGCAGATCAGGTTGCTGTAACACAAATTTCGCAGTTAGCTGCAAATGCCTTATCTCGCTTGATCGTCAATATAGAGCTATGGCAACAGTTGCCTGAACATCTTCAAAAAAGTATAGCTGCTGTACATTATAAACAGCATCAATTGATGGATTTACACATCGAGCAGTTACCAATCGGTCTACGTTGTATAGCAGCATGTCATGATTTGGTATCTTTACAGCGAGCACAGATATTGGGCTTTGATGCTGTGATGTTAAGTCCAGTATTTGCAACCCAGACGCATCCTGAAGCCAAAGGACTTGGATGGGAAAAATTTGCTGAATATGCCAAAACTTGTGATTTACCGGTTTTTGCATTGGGAGGATTAAGCCAAGCTGATTTAGCGATTGCACAACAGCATTATGCATACGGGATTGCTGGGATTCGAAATTTTTAATCGAGCAGAGGTATTGCCTTAAACAGTTATAAGCGTTGTAACTGTTTTTGCGCTTCTGCGATGCTCTGTTGATTTTTTAATTGCTGAGCAGCCTGCAAGATAACATTCCAAAAGGTTTTCTTCTGGGATGGACTTTGCGCATAACTTAAACCACGTCGTGCTAGAGATTCAGCATTCGCATATTGTTTCTTCTGATTGGCAATTTGAGCCAAATACGAGAACACTTGTGCTGATTGTGGTGCAATACGTTGTGCATGGATTGCATAACGTTCAGCTTCATCCCACTGGCCCTTTTGATATGCCGTTTGAGTTTGTTGGATGAGCTGTTTAAAGGCTGGGATATTTTCTCCATCCTCAAATTTTTGCGTTTGAGGCTTGGATTGTGGTGCAATTACGACAGGAACTTTTTCACGTTTAATTTCAGGGCGTTCATAAGGGGTAATTTTTACCCCATCTGGTGTAGCAACCCGATGGTCAGGCTGTTCAGATTTTGGCTTTTCAACAGATTTGCTTGGTTTAGAATTTTGTTGGGGTGTTGTTTGACACCCAGCCAAAGTTAATATTCCACTTAAACTTAGAATATAAGCGATTGTGCTTACATTTCGTTTCATCACAAATTCCTATTTAAAAGCCAATTTACCCGTATATCCAACATGTTTAGATTAGTTGTTATAACTACCACTTGAGATCACATGACCTCTTGAGTCCTGATCTAAACTGTCTTCACTTTCGCGAATATAGTTTTCTATACTATCACTTGAATGCGGCTGTGAAGTGTTTTGTTGCGTATCAGGTGTGGATTGAGGATCAACTTGATAATATGGCATGCCGCACTCTGTCGCACGATTAGGAACTGTGTGACGTAATAATGGAATATATAGTGCGCCTTCACAGCCTTGTGCTGAAAGCTCCCCAGTTCGAGAGTCAATCCATTGCCATGAAATATCATCTGTTTGACGTAAATTCACTGGTTTTTGGCGTAATTGCTTCATGACATTGATCCAAACAGGTAATGCACCAGATGAACCTGTAAGCCCAGTGATTTTATTGTTGTCTAAGCCTAACCACACCACTGCTAAATTATTGCCTGAATATCCAGCAAACCAAGAATCACGGGTATCGTTGGTTGTACCAGATTTGCCCGCAAGTTTGAGATCAGCTGGTAATGTGTTGTAAGCAGCTTTACCTGTACCTGCAGACATGACTTGTTGTAAGCCAAAGTTCAATAAGAAGGCAGCAGAAGGGTCTATGGTCTGTTGTACATTTAAACCAAAACGCTCCAATAAACGACCATTAGAATCTACAACAGTACGAATCGCTTTGGTTGGATATTTAAATCCACCTGTTGCAAAGTTACCATAAATACTCATCACTTCCATGGGCGACATATCAACAGCACCAAGGAAAATAGACGGGTAGTTTGGAATCTTTGAGGTCACGCCAAATTTAGACAAGTTGTTGCTAAATGTAGAGATCCCAAATTCATTACCTAAACGCACAGCAGACAAGTTATATGAGTTTGCTAAGGCTTGAGACATCGGAACATAGCCATGACCTGTTCCACTATAGTTCTTTGGTGTCCAGGTTTGATTACCACTGACAGGTAAACTAATTGGCGCATCTTCAATTTGTGATGCCCAGTTATAACGACCTGATTCCAACGCACTTAAATAAATCACAGGTTTAAGCAAAGAACCCACTTGACGTTTCGCATCTACAGTACGGTTAAAGCCAGTAAAGTCTTGGGTTGAACCAACAGCAGCAATCAATTCGCCATTTTCAGGGCGGGTAACTAAAACAGCGCCTTGTAGGTCTTTTAATCTTGCTGGGTTCGCATTGGCTAAACGGCTCACCGTTTCTCTAAAGCTCTTTTGCACTCTAGTTTGTGCAATTGGATCAAGTGTTGTAAAAATTCTTAAACCTTGATTGGTTAAATCTGATTCTTGGTATTCGGTTTTAAGTTGACGACGTACAATATCTAAGAAGTCTGGGAAGCTTGCTGTACCTAATGTTGGTTTACGCACCACATTGAGTGGACGTGCAATTTCTTTTTCATATTGCGCTTGGTCTAAGTATCCCATCACCAACATATTGTTCAGCACAATATCGCGACGTTTTTTTGCGCCTTCAGGATTTTTCCAAGGGTTAAATAGGGTAGGGCCTTGAACTAAACCGACCAAAAATGCTTGTTGTGAAATATTTAATTCACTGAGCGGTAAGCCGAAATAGAATTGTGAAGCCAAGCCATAACCATTGACAGAGTAGTTACCACTTTGACCTAAATTCACTTCATTTAAATAGGCTTCTAAAATTTCGTCTTTACTGTAATGAAGCTCTAATAACAGCGACATCAGGGCTTCATTTACTTTACGTTTTAAGGTCTTTTCAGGAGTTAAGAAAAAGTTCTTAACCAACTGTTGAGTCAGTGTTGAACCACCTTGACGTTTACCACCAGTCACATTACTAAGTAAAGCACGTGCTGTACCACGGAATGAAATACCATGATGGCGATAAAAGTTTCTATCCTCTGTGGCGATTAATGCTTCAATCAAAGGTTTAGGAACTTTATTTAATTTGATGAGGACACGGTCTTCATTGTGTTGCGGGTAGATACCACCAATTAACATTGGCTCTAGACGTGCGATTCCAGTATTGGTCGGTTTGGTGGCTTTTACATCTGTAACTGTATCACCAGCAAAGGTCACCTGTAGAACTTGTTCTGGATCTACACTGTCACCAAAGTCAAAGCCACGTGTATGCACGTAAATTGTATTCGGTTGGGTAATATAGGTTCCCGATTTGGTATAGCTATCACTGTTTTTATAACCGAGTAATTTGAGCTCTTGTTCAAACTCTATTTGGGCAATTGGCGCAGTTGCATAAATTTCTAATGGGCGAGCGAATACTTTCGCAGGGATATCCCAGCGATTGCCTTCAAACTTATCTCGAATAACATTGTCGAGTCGAATTAAGTAGACGCTAAATGCGAGAAATACTGCAATAATTAATACACAAAAAATCAGTGCAATTAAGCCTATACCACGTTCGGTCTTCATATACAGATAATAATACCCAAATTTATTTTCGCTAATCATGCGAAGCTTTTCTTAATTTTGCAATAATAAATCTGTGAAATACACAAATTTAAAGGCTTTTTAAACATTCTCGTTATTTTTCGTATATGAATGATTTTATAAACATATACTGAGAGTGTTATTATATCTCAGAATTTCAGTGGAGCTACCGCATCTGTGCAAATTTCACCAAAGACCTTTCGTAATATCGGTTTAATTGGAAGACCAGATAAATCATCTGTGGTTGATACGCTTTGTCTTATACACGATCATTTATTAAGTTTGGGTCTGCATCCAGTTTTTGATACAGCTACAGCACAACTTGTACCTTATACCAATACACAAACTGTCAGTAAGAATCTGCTCGGTGAAGTGGTTGATTTGGTTATTGTCGTCGGTGGTGATGGTTCTTTATTACATGCTGCACGTGCATTGGTAAAATACAATATTCCTGTACTTGGGGTGAACCGCGGTCGCTTAGGTTTTTTAACAGATATTAAACCCACTGAAGTGCTGTTTAAGTTAGATCAAGTTTTAAAAGGTGAGTTTCAGCTTGATCGTCGCTTTTTATTGGAAATTGAAATTCGCAGTAAAAATGAAATAATTTATGATGCAATTGCTTTGAATGATGTGGTACTTCATTCTGGTAAATCTGTACATATGATTGATTTTGAGCTGAACATTGATGGGCAATATGTTTATCGCCAGCACAGTGATGGTTTAATTGTATCGACCCCGACAGGTTCAACGGCATATGCCTTATCTGGTGGTGGACCGATTTTACATCCAAGTATGGATGCGATTGCTTTGGTTCCAATGCACCCACATACTTTGTCATCAAGACCGATTGTGGTGGGTGGGCAAAGCGAAATTAAGATATTGATTCGTGAAAATCGTGTATTGCCGATGGTCAGTGCTGATGGACAGCATAGCGTTTCATTAAATGTCGGTGATAGTTTGCATATTCGTAAACATCCCTTCAAACTAATACTTTTACATCCACCAGGTTATGACTTCTATATGGCTTGTCGTACTAAACTTGGCT
>CAJPVJ010000194.1:0-33135 GCA_905397405.1 Oppiella nova
CCCAACGGGGCTCAAGCATCTGGTCGTAGACGCGGCGGAGGGCGGGCGCCATCTTATTGGTGAGAGTGCCGGCCACTATGATCACGTCGGCCTGGCGTGGACTGGCCCTGAACACGACCCCGAACCTATCCATGTCATATCTGGGGGCCGCGATGTGCATCATCTCCACCGCACAACAGGCGAGTCCGAAGGTGAGCGGCCACAGAGAGTTCTTTCGCGCCCAGTTTAGCAGGTCGTCCACACGGGACAGGGCGTAGTCCGCACGCGACGCCGGTTGGGTGAACGGCGAGTATCCCTTTTTGTTGACCGGAAGTGTCGACGGATTGGTCGACAACTCGGAGGAGGACGAGGACGAGGACTGCGCTCTCAGTGGCGTCGAAGTCAACGCCAGACACTTGTGTTGAGCCATCCATGAGGTCCTCATATGGTGACCGAAACCGCCGAAACTCACTGTTTGGACACAAATCACATGCTTTAGTATCACTTAATTGCTATGAGTATCGGGTGTAATGTCTGAAAGCGGACCTAATTTTGCCATTTCTTTGGATGTGTTTCACAGGAATTGTAAACAAATTGTTGAAAACAAGTCATAAATTACGGCTAAAAGTACTGAGCGTTTGGAAAAACATACAAAACATGTGTTTTTGAATTGATTTCAATTTGAAATTCATTTAAATCTATGAAATGAAGGCCCGAAAGAGGAACTCATTTATTATCACTGATATTGTGGACACAAGTAATGATAATCTGAAGAGTAATGATGTGAAGAAAGAAAAGAGTAAATCGAAGAAACGTCTGAAGAAATCTGTGGCCATCAGTGAAAGGGATAATAATTCTTCGACAGACCATAGAGTGGACACAAACGATGAGATGACAGTCAGCGACCAAAAGGACGTCAAACATAAAGACATGTCAACGAAGAACTCATTCAAAACCAATCGATTCCGAGACAAATGTCTTAAGAATCGGATGGAAAGAGGAATGATTTTATTGTCTCCGAAGGCGGAGAAGAAGATCTATAACATGAAGAAGGGTTTGAGGAAAAAGGGTTTCGAAGAATCGGAAATCAAAGAATTGGTCCGTAAGAGGAGACGCGAAGAAGAGATCCAATACATGAAGATTTGTAGCAAAAAATGCTTTAAATGTCGACAAATTGGTCACAAATTAGCCGAATGTCCGCTCAATGGGAACGACTGCGAAGAAGGAGTGGACGTCTGTTACCGATGCGGCTCTTCTGAACATAAACTGTCAGAATGTCATCAGAAGAGCAATGGTTTACCTTTTGTCAAGTGCTTCATGTGCTCAGAGGTCGGAGTGTAGTGGGCACTGACAGGAGCGTTATGTGCGCCTCAGATAGGTTTTCCGCCGAGAACATTCCGGACGGTAAGTCAGTTAGTAGAATAGTTTCTAACAGGTGTTTTAGTTTTTCCAAACGTAAGTAGCTTAAGATGTTAGCCATATATTAATTGTTGTCTTATTCTTCAGACGAAGAATTGGAGAAAGAGCTCACTTTACCCACAGTTGGAGCCAATCATAGCATAGATGCGGAAGTGATGGACACGAAGCCAATGATTGTGAAGACGGGAACAATCAAAAGAATAGTTAAATTTTGAATTTATTGTCAACTTTTTATTTAAAAAATTTATTTTACAATAAAATTTATAATTTAAAGACGAATACAAATTGATTATAAAAATGTGTTTTGAGATGATTTGAACTAAAATTAGCTCTTATTTCATACAAAACGAGAACTGAATTCTGAGTAAAAGTATCTGAATTCTGTAAATGACTAGAATTTTGTGCTTTCGGTATATAATCTGTATATTTCTCAAAACAAACACATCACCCGTGACTGTCCTCGCAATACACGCGGAGTCTATCCAAAAGGCGGCTCTTGTAAGGCCTGCCATTCAGTCAATCATCTTATCAAAGATTGTCCACAAAATCAAAAAGGTTTGCATTCATTGAGTCCAATGCTTAAGATGTTAGCCATATATTAATTGTCTTATTCTTCAGACGAAGAATTAGAGAAAGAACTCACTTTACCCACAGTTGGAGCCAATCATAGCATAGATGCGGAAGTGATGGACACGAAGCCAATGATTGTGAAGACGGAAACAATCAAAAGAATAGTTAAATTTTGAATTTATTGTCAACTTTTTATTTAAAAAATTTATTTTACAATAAAATTTATAATTTAAAGACGAATACAAATTGATTATAAAAATGTGTTTTGAGATGATTTGAACTAAAATTAGCTCTTATTTCATACAAAACGAGAACTGAATTCTGAGTAAAAGTATCTGAATTCTGTAAATGACTAGAATTTTGTGCTTTCGGTATATAATCTGTATATTTCTCAAAACAATAGACTCATTGATTAGAAAAGATTGCATAAAATGTTTTGAAAATATAATCAATTATTAAATTTTCTGCTATAAGACGACGGCATTTGTGCGGAGTTGGGGTCGAACTGACAAACCGGTTGCCAATTGTGTCCACTATTACAACAGTCGGCGTCAAAGAGGGCACAACAGACACAATCGACTGGCTTTTGATTGTCGACTAAATAACCGCAACAATCGTTGGGATGAGAGTCGACTTCCGTTTGTTTCTCGTTGTCAAACATTGTGTTCGGAAGGCTATACCGATTCGGCGATTCTTCCGGTGATCTCTGTTTCACGTCTATTATGAGCGTCTGTTTTGCATTTGTCTTACATTTCCTATTCTTGTGAACAATTGAATAGTAATCGGATGGGATCTCCTGTTTAGGTATCGATACGTATTTATAAGTAGTGTCTTCTTTGCACTGAAATGAAGTGGTCATCGATTCTGTGCTTTTACTGTAAGCTTTGAGTCGCATATGATCTTCAGTAGAGGTAAGACTCGTGAGTTCAGCGGTGGTCACATCCATCTGTTCTGACACTCGTTTACCATTTTTATTGCTATGAATGAGCGCTACTTTTCTGAATATATTGTCTGTATTTGGAGTCCGTTCTTCACATGGGTTTTGATTGAATCTCTTTTGCATTGCTTTGTATAATATAAAGATCGCCAAAAGTCCCGCTAATAATAGGATGACTGATATGACAACTGTGAACAGCACTGGAATCACTTCATTGTCTTCATTACCACTTTTATTGTCGAAGTGTTCGACCGCTATCTGGACCGGAGAGTGACCTGAAATATGGTAGACATTATTGGCTGAGCCGTAGGGCTCGATATCGTATTCAACGGCTGTAGTCCCGGCGCTATTCTTCGTAATTACTTTGATTTTATAGTTTCTGTTTGATTTAAATTCGTTAATAACAGCGGTTTCTAACACAGAATTTACAAACAATAGATTCCATTGATTTGATTCAATGGGTTTCCATTGAATGATTGGGTGGGAAGTGAAGGGACAGCCGCCGTCTTTCCATGTGTTGAGGTTTAGCTTAATTGAAGTCGAGTTAAGTCTAGTTATGAATGACTTAAAAGGCGGTGAAATGGGTTCCCTTCCGAGTGTCCGTACATTGAGTACATCTGAAGGACTACTTTTGCCAAAAGTGTTGACATTAACCACATATATTTGATAGAGATTTCCGCACAACAAGTGCTCGATTGAAAACGTCTTATTCTTATCGAGTCCTTCGTCTGTAATTATATAATACTTCCACTCCTTGTTTTGACTGCTTCTGAAGTATACTTCATGTGCTCTAATGGGCGCCAATTCATTGCCTCTTAATGTCCATTTAATCATAATGGAACTGCTCGTCACATTCAGCACTTCCACAATTGGAGACAAAGGATAATTAGAGTTGGAATCCCTTTTAATATTCAGTTCATATGAAATGGTATCAAATCCATGAATATTGGATACAAAACATGAATAATTTCCGGAATCATTAAGTGTTGCGTTTGATATTCTTATGGATCCATTCATTAAGACTTGGATCCTTTGGTTGCTAACGATTCCATCCAAATCAAGAGATCGTCCGTTGATTTTCCATTCGGTATTTGGTTCAGGAATTCCAACTGATTTGCAGAGGAGTTCCACATTTTGTCCGACAGTCTCTTCAATTTGATCACCGAATGAGACGATTCGCGCAGAAACTGAAAATTTTAATGAATAAATCAATTAATGGTTTAATGGTTGAAGAGTTTAAGACAAAATGAATACTTTTTGTAGCGATAATAACGTTAACGATATTAGAGTTGAGTCCTTCACCGACAGCAGTCCATGCGGTCACCCAAAAGGCATATTTATGACCTCTAATCAAATTAGTTGTTTTGTGATAATAAAGATGTGAAGGCACTGTAAAACTGGTCACTTCCTCTTCATTTGTACTTTTCCTATAAATTGAGTATTTTCTGATCACTCCATTCGCTTGTTTGGGTGCTTTCCAGCTGACAATCACCGAGTCAGTTGTGTGTCATTCTCATCGCAAAGCATAACCATCTCGTGGAACAGTCTATCGGAAGACAGCATTAATGGTGTCTTAAAGGGATATCGAGTTTATTACAGACCCACTGATAATAAAGATGTGAAGGCACTGTAAAACTGGTCACTTCCTCTTCATTTGTACTTTTCCTATAAATTGAGTATTTTCTGATCACTCCATTCGCTTGTTTGGGTGCTTTCCAGCTGACAATCACCGAATCAGGACTCGATTGAAATGCTTTGATGGCATCGGGTTGTGAGGGCAGGTCTTCCTGTGTTTTGCAGAAAATACTGGTCGACGCAGAGTTTCCCATCTGATTGAACGCGTTCACAGCCATCGAATAGTTGGCATTCTTCTGGAGTCCATAGAGTGTTAGTTTGTTTTGTTGAGCCGTTACTTCATTTTTCATCACATCTTTATTATCAGTGGGTCTGTAATAAACTCGATATCCCTTTAAGACACCATTAATGCTGTCTTCCGATAGACTGTTCCACGAGATGGTTATGCTTTGCGATGAGAATGACACACAACTGACACCCGTCGGAGCACTCGACGGTATGCTCTCTCCCGTGCGGACAGTCATCTCGTCAGATCGGGGACCGGCGCCCACGTTATTGTACGCCTGAACTATAACTATAGTAATTGCAAAGTAATACCAAATAAATAAAGAATTAGTTTATTTGATAAGCACTCAAAATATATTTTGTATAACTTATTAATCTCATGCACTTGTTTTAATGGAATAATGTTTGAATTGGTGTCCATCTAATGCCAAATCCATTAAAAGCATACCTGAGTAGTGTGTGTAAGGCCTGAGCCCCTGTAATATCAATGAGAAAGCAGAGCCCAAATCCAGGTTCGGCTTTGTTTGTACGGTCTTATAGATAAACGGGTCGTTAGTATTGAGCGCTTTATATCCGATATAAAATCCTTTCAGTTCGCCATTGATTTGATGAAAAGGTGGTGAAAACCAGTCGACTTTAATACTATTGGCGTCGATTGTCGTCAACTGGACCCGAGTTGGCGGACCTGATGGCGATTCTTCTTCAGTCATAAATTTAATTTCTTTCGATGGTTTACTTGTGCCGACACTATTCACAGCAAACATAACAATTGTATACTCAGTGGACGGGTGCAGTCCTCTCAATACAGTTGTCGACAAATTCCCAAAAACACTAAAATTGTTTAAATGTTGAGATTTTGGATCAATGTTCACATATTGTATCACATATTCACGAATCTCGTCGTTTCCATCATAGGGTCTCTTCCACGACATTGCGATCGTTTGACTCGATTTGGAGGCTATGCTTATGTCTTGAGGCGCTTCTGGAGGCTCTTTAACTACAACTCTAAATGTTTTAACGACTGGACTCTTAAGATAAGAATTAATAGCAATGCACTTATAAATTCCTGAATTATTCTGTAAAACAGATTTCACTTTTAGTATAGAAATCAATCCGTTTTTAGTTAATTCTTCTTTAATTATGAATCCAGAATCGGCTGATATTTTATGGCTATTGAAAGTCCACTCAACACTTATTGGATGGTCTCCTGTGATATCAGAGACCAATTCAAGTGAATGTTTTTGATGTACACTTATATTTAGAAAAGTATTTGAATCCTTGAATTTTGCTGGAATGTGAACAAAGAGATGGACTAATGTACTCAATCCCGGACCAATACTATTAGATCCCTGGCACAGATATTGGCCCTCATCCAGGTTGTCAACACTCGATACCCTAATTATGAGTTAGAATATAATTAAATTTTAGGATTTTATAAAAATTAATATACGGTAAAATGAATTTGTGCTAAAACTATTACAAAACTAATAAGAGAATCTTGAATAGATTTATTGTTTCCATTCATTTAAATCTATTGTCTAACGGAAATACAGTATATAATACTTGAAAAGATTATTTTTCTAAGACATTAATCATTAATTAAGTGATTGAAGCCTTACTTAAGGGATCCATTTTGGAAAACTTGATATTTAGGGCCACTTCTTATCAGGAGATACTGTTGATGGACTCCCTTTGTATTGGACTCACTATTAAAGGAGTGTTGGAGTCGTTTCCATGTAATCTGAACAATGGGAAAGCCATCAGCAGAGCAGTCTATTCTCACACTATTTCCTTCGACTGCGTCCGTATTTTTCGGTTCAATTATCCACTTCGGAGGCACTGGTAATACAAACGATTAAACATTAGATTCACAATAAAGCTCTACCAAAACAAGTATTCATTTGACTGTAAGATTAGTAAATGTATTTGATTTCATTAGTAAATAATTTAAGGAATTTATTTTTTTAAATAGATAAAAGTATCGATTATTTAATTAGTTTTAAATATACCAAATTGTTTATTTATTATTTAAGTGTTTTATAAGTAATGTATAAAATATGCAATATTTATAATATACTGTATATTATATTCTTTAGCCTAAAGAAGTGTATTTTAGATTTGAATGCGTGGATGAGTTTCATAAAAATGTTGTTTGCGATCGCATTAATTAAATCTCAAGTGTTTGAGTGGCAAACAAAATGAATTGAATTGCACTGAACTTGAAATCTTATTAATTCAATTACACTAAACATTTGAACACGAGATCAATGTTTGCTAATATGGAGAACACACACACAAAACCTAATTAAATATAGATTCCGAGTCTTTATATAAAGAGTAAAGTAATTAATAAAATGCTTTTATGAAACAAAAACAAAACATAAGCGAAATATAATTTGAAAATTCCAAGATCTATTGAAATTCAAATTGAAAGTAATGTTAATTAAAGTGAACACTTAATACTATTAATAGTTTTGTTTTATTTGTTTGAAGTGTTGTCTCAATTCATTTAAACAAATGATAGAAATGAAGTGCAAAAGGGCTTATGGAAGGGAATGGCATCTCAAATAGCATATTCTTGCTAACATTTGTACAGAATCTGTAGAATAATCGATAAAATTTTCAATTACTTCCCAAATATAATTCCTTTGCCTTCTATTACCACTCATTTATTTTGTGAAAACATTTTGATGAAAAATCACGACTTTTTCAAAGGTATTAATCAATTCTCTCCGAAAATCTCAACTTTTCATAACTGTTGTATAAAATAAAATAAAATATTATTGATGTATAAAAAATCCCACCAAAAAAAAGTCATAGCTTATATATTATATATTGAATATTTGGGAAATATATGAGAAATCACTCGAAAGTGGATTCAAATGAAATTCTTTTACGTTTATTCTATTCATTTGAGTGAAAAATAAATAAAAGTTTCAATTCTTTTGCGCAAAATAAACGAAAGTTAAAAATAATTTTCAAACTTTTGTTGACTTTACAAAGGAGTCCATGAATTTCATCAAATTTAGATTAAATTCTAATGTAAAGCCAATTCATTATAAAAATATTGAGGGATTTAATGATTTGTCAAATAAAATTCTTTAATAAACTCTCGTTTTATTTATTTAATAACTTTTTTGTAGAAACATTTGACAACAAGAATTCAATTTTGAGCACTAAATGAATTTGTGATAAATACAGCGAAAATATTTCCAATTGTGAGCTTACCGTTCACTATAAGTTGGGAACTATAGCTGACAGTCGAGGCCTCATTAGATGCAATGCAACTGAAAATTGATTAAATAATATTAATAATAGATTATAAGCGATAGAAATGGACCAAAAATAGGACAAATCTATAGCTAAATGAGTTGAAATAATAATAGTTATTAATATTTGCCATATAATTGCTTTTGGAGTGCTTTTACATGAAATTATTTTTAGTTAAATTAGTTTTCTAAGTGTTATATGCAGTGAATGCGATACGGAGCCTATGATTAGCAGACTATAAAAATAGTGAATTTAAATTTGACGGATCGGATGACAGGTTTAAACCTAAATTATAGCATTGGCTTAAAGCCGTTAATCTCTTACCTATAATTGCCATTATGTATGGCTGAGAGGTTTGCGATGGCGAGTGACAGGGAGAAGGGGTCGACTTCTTGAACAGTGATGCCTGTATCGCGATCACTGCTTATTTGTTTATCATCTTTGAGGAACTGTATGCTAACGGGTGGATCTCCCTGTGCAACGTTGCAGTAAATTCTTGTCCTCATTCCTGACTGCAATTTATTATCAAAACTAAAGCCTTCGATGACGGGCGGCACTAAAGACATTGAAATTAATTATTCAATTATCATATAATATCAACTTTAATGCAAACAAACCTTTCACTCGCATTAGAAACGATTGCTTCACAGCATCCAAGTTGTTATCTCCAAACGCTATACACGTATAAATGCCTTCATATGAAACACATTTTGCGTTAATTTTGTAGTCAATTAGTTTTCGAGTTGACTTAAATATATGACAATTACCGGAGTCACTTTTGTCCAAATGCATTATATCAAGTGTTCCGTTGGCTTGGAGTCGGTGCCGGTGATTAAGTGGCAATTTTTTGTCGTCTAAATATTAATATTAATAATAAGCATAAGTATTATATTGTTATGTATTATTGTAGGACTACTTTGTACTGCTTTTATAGATATAATGAATGAAAATGTGAATAATTCGAGTGAATCGCTTAGAATTTCAAATAAAAATACAGTGACTTATAAATTGCATTAAAATGTCTCTTTTCTAACATTTCTTTAGAAAAAAGACCACAAATTAGAGTCAAATTTGACGTTTCATTTATTATTCTCTAACTCTCATTGAATACAATTCTCATCTCATTTACAGATAGTAAGAGAAATATTTTAACTCATAATAAAAAGTGAATTCACAAAAATGCAAAACAAATGCTTTTAAAGCGATAGAAATTCTAGATTTATTTCTTGACAACAACTGATTCTGCTTTCAAAACAATAATTAATTGAATCGCGTTTAGAGTTATTAATAAAAAATGTTTCAAATAAATTGTTTTGACTGCAGAGTATAGTTTGCAGCGATGATTTAATGATATTTAAGTTTCTATTCATTAATTCAGATTAAAGTAAGTTTTGTTTTCATGATTTGTGTTACTCTTATACAATAAGTGCTATATTGTGAGCGCAAAAGATCTTCTCAACACTACAAATGCAGTAATTGATCAAACATTTCAACCATTTATTGATCAAACTTTTAAACTTTTTGCTATATTTTTCTAATACAAAATATATTCTCTATGTATTTCTATGGATTCGCTTTTTGTGTTTAATTTTTTTCCCTTTAAAAGATCTATTATTTTTAGTCAATCTATATATGAAAAGTATTCTTTAGAAAAAAATTTCCACTCAAATGTGAGGAGAAGACTCAAAATCAATCAAAAATTATTAGAATTTATGTTAGTTTGAGATGACTTCTTATGGCTTCTCATCCATCAATTTAACAACAAAACGGACTTCAAATCAAAAGTGAATTATTGACATAAATTGAATGAATTTTGAAATTTTAAAAAATCATCAAAAGGTTTAATGAATTCAAATAACTCAACACAGAATTCATATTGAATTCAATTGTATTTCTTTAATATTCTGAAATAATGTTTATATAAATACTTCGAAAGCAATTTAAAATTCAATAAAATATATTCTATAGAAATGATATCTATATTTCTAATAATACACTGTATTTATAAATAAAAGCACTCAGTGTTTGGGTCCAAACTATAGTCTCTGTATTTGACTAACGAAAGGAAATGTCATAAAATTAAACATTTGTTAGAATTTAGAATTTTCTAATATAAAGCAAAGATAAAACTTTTTACTTAAATTGTATTTCTCCCCTCAGACACAAACACATAAATTGCTAATTTTATTAGTTCTATAATTTATTATATTTTCGAAAACTACACACTTCTAAACAAAATTCACTTTTCAACACTTTATTTAATTAAATTATTTTTTTGTCGACGAACAACTTATATAAAATGTATAGCATTTCATATTCAATTTAAAGTCTATATCAATTATGTGTCTTAAATTGAGATAATTCCCATTGAAATTGGATAAAAATAAAAACAATAACAATATCTATTACGGCGAATATAAAGATTAGCAAATGAAATGAATGCAAACCTTTATGCCATTCAATAATCTTGGGCTTATCGCCGACCACCGGACAGTTAAGTGTGATGTCATTCATTGCAGTGAAGTTTTTGGTGTGCATTTGTCTGATATTTGTGGGCCCTTTGACTCTGATGTGAGCCGAGTGTCGATTATTTCCGGCTTTATTTGTGAGGACACACTCATAGAGTCCGCCGTCAAAAACGGACGAAACAGTTATATTCAAATAACTAACGATTGTATTCCTGTCGACAACGTATTCGTCCCACTATTAGATAATTATAAATAATTATAAACTATTTGGCCAAAAACTATTACACTAATGTCTATCAATCAATAAGCCTACCAGTGCTTTGTGGAGAGTGTGTGCCTCTTGTTTTCTAATGTCGAGTTCAGAGCCATCGAGAAACCATGTAATCATTGGGATTGGATGGCCTGTGCCGACACACTTGAGTGATATTCTATCGTCTAATCCAACATTTTGATCGCCAAACAGTTCAATAAAATTGGGCCGAAGACCTATATAGTGATGGTTACAGTGCACCAGAAGTTTAAGTAATGAGTTTTAAATAACATTTACTACTTTTTATACCATCAAGAATTAATTGAGTGCTATCTATAGCCGAGTCTCCGCCAGAATTTAATGCCAAACACTGCCAAACGCCTAACGAATAGACATATATTACAGCAAACAATCAAATGATTGCTTTTTTTATTTCACGAAAAGAAATTATCTTTAATTCTAATAATTTATTATTAGTTTAACTATTCATTCATTACTCTAATCGATGATTGAGATCAATGTTGGAGAGGTGATAATCATGTTAATAACCATTCGTAGTGCATGCAAACCATATGTATTTATACTCTGTATAGATATGAGTCGTACAAACCCTGATCACTGTTTGTCACAGAATTGATGACAAGAATTGATTGGTCTGAAAAGGACTGAACATTATATGAACGGTGTTCGGGGGAAATGGTGTGTCCGTTGTGAATCCATATCACTTTGTTGAGGGGATATCCGTAAAGCGAGCAATTGATTAGTGCTCTTTGGTTCGCTTCGACCACCAACTTCTTGGGCTCCACCGACACCACCAACGGTGCAAATGTGATCACTTCGGTCTCACATTTCGCTTCACCGATGCTATTAGTGGCGACACAAACGTATTTATTAGCGTCTGTCGAGCGAACATCTCTTATAATTAGAGATCCTCTTCGGTATTCATAGCGTTGGTGACCCACTATTGGATGTCTCACTCCATCCATTCGAGTCACTCGATGCCAACTGTCCACAAAAACACTCATTTTACTGACAATTCTTATAAATATTCTTAAAAAGTACAATAAAATTAAGTTAGGTCTAATTTGTTATTGTATTAATTACAATTGGTTAGTATTGGTAGTATTATTAAATTAGACATATGTTTGATTTAATTTATGGCTATAATGCAATCAAAAATAAATAAAACTCCAAATTCTATGGCTTAAGAATAAGATGTCTTTAGACTAGACGCTAATGTATTGCATATATAGTGAAAATGAATTTCAAGTAAAAAAGGAATAAATTAGAGAAAAAAGGAGTTAAAACTATGAACTAAAATAAGTGTTGATTTCATTTGTCACTGGTATTTGATGACTGGTATGGTATGAAAGTGACAGCTTAGTAAAGCAACTAAAATGAAACTCTTGTTCCGTGCTCTCAGTGTCGACATTCACGTCTAATTGATTTATTATTGCATGTCTTAGTATACAATAGGAAAACACTACTAACCTGTATGTCGGCGGCGGCATAGCCTGTGCAGCACAGGGCAGCTCCAACATATCGGTGCCTTCCTTTACAACTACAACCGAACGACAATCTATTATTCGAGGGGTTATACTGTTTGATGGATCTGTCAGATGGTCGGCACATATGTATAGAAATATTTCATATAAGTTATTAGTTGTATAGAAATGAATGCAATAATGTTTGCACTTATTTGCAGTTGTCTTATGTTCTGGTGTTTAGCACACCATTCAATACAAAAGTCTCGATCCTATTCTAACTTAAAACGTGATTCTCTTCTAATGTTAGTTCAAACTGTAATCAATGGCAACACAACTGCAATATGTGTCATCTGTACTTTGCTAATAGACCCTGATGACAACAAACCTGATATTATAATAGTGCCCTGAGTGCTGAGCTTTGTTTCGTTGTTGACCACATTCTTAACCTGACACCGGTATCCAGTAAATGAGTGGTCGTCCGATTGGTTTGAGTCCCTTATATGGAGTTCACCGCTGGGAAAGACACTATATTTGTCGTCTAAATTTAGTCATAAAAATGGTATCGATTTTAAGAATATGAATAAAAAAGCGATTCTGATGCAGCATATAAGCACATACCGGTGCCAACTATTTGATGGACAGAGTTTTTAATCCACGCCACGACAGAAACATAAGGCTTAATATATTCAGGGATATGACACCTGAGAACTGCAGTACAACCACGTATGACATAATCATCGAAAACAGAGATATCGAAGTTTTGAGAGATAACTTGAATGAGAATTAAAAGGAAACATAATTTAATAAACTTTTTGCTACATTTCGGGTATAATATAAGAGAACATAAATATTAATGGTTTGCAATAAAATATTAGTAAAAGTAATAAAATGATGTGATTCATGATTTATAGTTAGGCATCAAATTCTGTTACGATTTTATGTGATACCACTTCTTACAGAACATTCATATTAGAGAAGTTGTTGTGTAGAAGTGGTGGCAAAATATTATATTATTTTGACAAATATTCTACTTCTTTACACTCATGTAACTCGATATCAACGATCATTATTTTGTTGTCAAGTCGTCAAACCATTCTCTGTTAAGTCATTTACAACTTATTACTGTTAGAATTGTATGAAAAACGCGATTAAATATTTTGCTACTCACTCTAAAACACAACTCAAAAATTCCTTATTTTCTATCAATTTATTCTTTGGACAACTATTTTAACCCAAACCCCAAATACAACCTCAAAACAAATGTTCTCTCTCTCTCTCTCTCTCTCTCTCTCTCCTCTTTTCACTTCTCCTCTCAAGTAAAGACATCTTAAGCACTGGTAGTGATGAGAATAAAGAAGGGTCTGGTGTTTGGCTGCATCGTTGCATCGATACAATTGCTATCTCTTTGTTTTGATCACTATTTGAATCATCTCTTGTCTACAGTCTATGCACTGAAAGAGGCTTTTAGTGAGTTTGTATTAAAAACCACATAAATATACAGTGGACTGTATGGCACTGTATGACAGTGTTAGGCACTGGGAATAAATAGTTGTTTGTGTTGAGCTATTTTCTTATTCTCTTGACTAGAATAGTATGTGTAGTGCACTGTAGTGTAGTGTAGGGTAGGGTAGAGTACATCATAAAGTAAGTATGTGTGCAAATCATAGAGTAAACCACATTTATTGTTAGCAACTCTGGCCTGCAATTGAATATATCATTGTTAGACATTCGGAGCACATCATCACATCATATCCTGGTTGTGCTTTTGTTGTATAATCTATTGTAATAAAACCATAATTTACAGCAGAATCTATCAAACATTCGCGTATCTAATGTCTATCAAGGGGTTGAAGAGTTGGACACATTTAATGAATGTTAAATGTTTTTGAGGTTATAATATGGCTTAAGTTAAGTCCATTTCTACACAAATGATAAAAGCAGTGAAAAGAAGGCAATGGAATATACTTTGGATACAGTGTTAGTGTTAGTGTTGTATTGCATTGAAGTTTGTGGATAAGAGATAAGTTTGTATTTATATATAAGTAGAGCATAAGCACAATACACAGTCATAATACTCTATTCTGTACTCCAGTGTATGTCTCATAAAATCATTAAACACAGAATAACAGAGTCATACAGTGCTATAACATTGCCATAACAGAGACTGGAGTTGAGTTGACAGTACTTCCCTCAATGCATTCGCCTTATTAGGGAATGTCTTGTTATTATGCAAATCATGAATATCTCGAGAAAACTTCAAACTCTGAAAATTGAATTGAAAGGCAAATGTTCGCGCGAGACTTAGATATACATCAAATCTTGTTGAGCACCACAACCGCAACCTTAACACTGCTTTTGTTTTGGCGAAGCATTAAGTGATTGTATGAAATATTTACAAAATATGAGAAGAAAATGAAAATAAAAATCAATGCCGAGCTTCAAATACGGCTTATCTTTTGACTCATACTATAAAACACATTACAGAATATCAACACATTGTACTAACTTTGCAATCTTGTTGTGTATTATACAAGTATTTAGTGTTTAATTACTGGCAATTAAATTATTTAATCATTTGATTTCATAATAGTTATTGATCTGAAAGTGGGTATCGATTGGAGGCATAGTTTGGAAAGAGATTATGAGGAAAAGGTGGTACCTGAATACACAAAATAATAATTTAGCTGGATATGATTAAATGGAAATGGGGTAACATCTGGCCATCAATACAACAGCCTTTGCATTCATAGACAACAATACAGTGTTTACTCGACTCTATTCTCTGTAAACAAAATGATATGAATTCTTCATTCGTAAGAATATTTTAAAGACAATCGAGGATTCAAAGCATAAAAATAAGTGAAATTCTTTGTATTCTTCCAAAGCCATTGAAGTAATAATTAAAAGGAGGCAAATATTCTGGCATTTATTTGATTGTTAGAAAGGAATAGTATGTTTAGGCGCTCATAACATATCTGTCCACTGGACCACAATCTAACATATAATAGTTTAAGCTTCACTTTTTAGTGATAAAGGGCCGGCAGATAAACATCTTTCACTTCGTGGATGTGATCATTAGTGATATTTTTCTCTTAACGGTTCGTCTATTCTATGTTTTCGGTCGGTTAGATAAGGCGATGCCATGCAGGCGAATGTAGACTACCAGTGCTCACTACCAGTGCTGTATTCACCACTCGCTGGCCTACCACTACTGCCACTACTCCTATTGCACTCCAATTATAAGCTCTCAATACTTAAAACAGTTGGCATTTGATTCATACTGTAA
Source organism: Oppiella nova (assembly GCA_905397405.1). Lineage (NCBI taxonomy): Eukaryota > Metazoa > Arthropoda > Arachnida > Sarcoptiformes > Oppiidae > Oppiella > Oppiella nova. Next base: position 15,527 of record CAJPVJ010000194.1, read on the forward strand.
GCTAACGATGCAAACGTTGATTCAGTGATTCATCAAAATTAGAAACGATTCCCTTAATTGCAAACTTCACTCAATTCATTAAAACTACAAATACTTTCACCGATTAATTGAGTGAAACTCAAAATTCTTATGCCATCACTAATAAACAGATTTACTTACCGGCCCTCACTCTTTGCGGTGCACTAATCATTGTGCCGATGCTATTGCGGCCCAAACAGTATGTCGTCATACTATGGATGTCTTGTCGATAGGCTGATGGCGTGAACGGCATTATTACTAGAGATCCGTTGCCCATCGGTTCCAACAGATCCGCTATTCTCTCCACTATTCGTCCGAATAATGAATTGGTCTTCAAAGCGAACGGTTCTAAGAGTTGACACCATTTTGTATATATTTATTAATTAACTTGATTTTCATAATTTATAAATTATTCGCAATTCTTTATAAGTAAATCAATTGTTCCTCACCGATAATAATCCAATTAATTTCGCTGAAATCACCTGAAAAATAAAATTATTAAATAAAATTGGATAAACATAAAATTAAATTACTCATAGAAGATTCTTTATTATGGAATAGGTTTTTAATTTTGTGACAATTTATTTTTATTTATTCTGAAATATTTATTTAGAAAATATATTAGTAAAATAACTAGTTTAATATAATATTGTTCCTGAATATGGTGCTGTATAAAAATTTGAATAAAAAACCTACTGCATTTTACACAATATATTCGCTGAATGATAAATAAATAAATAAATACAATATTTTAAAACTAAAGCCTTTTAAGTCTGAAAATTGGAGGCTCTGCTTAAATTTAAATAAGAGCGCAATTCATTGTGTTTCAAATCCCTTTTGATTTGTTATCTTAAGTTAATTTAGTGAAAGGCTAATAAAATTTAAGACTTTTTAATTTTATAACCAAATTCAAATTTAAATAAATATGTTATAAGAATACCTTTTAAAAAAAGTTACATTAAATTACTATAAAATTATTCTAAAATATAAATTCTTTTAACATATAAGAATTCTGATATAAATTAATAATGTTATTATAAGATACGAGTAGAATTTAATTATGAAAATACTATCATTTCGAGAGAGAGAGAGAGAGAGAGAGAGAGAGAGAGAGCATTCCTTATTCTATTTACTATAGGGTGCAGTAAGTTATAGTTGATAGTTGCTATAAATTGAAGAGTTTGTTAGTCTTAAATCTAAATTTATTGCAATCATTTAATTTAACATGTTTTAAATCTCACTGCGAGGCAAAGAATTATAGTTATTATCTCCGAAAGCTATTTAATTAAATTTTTAATGATTTGTTCAAATAATAGTTGCCTTAATTCATCGTTTTCACATAATAAGTATTTATAATTTATATATTAACTGAAACGGTCGCATTTCTCATGTCAAAAATAAATATTTTTAGATGTTACTTAAATGAATATTTATTTATATATCCATTTAATATTTATTTTGTTTCATGTATTTATCTGAATCGATATTTCGGAAATCGAAATAGTCTTACAACAAGTTTACACAAACATTAGGGATAGAAGTTTTTTAAAGTAAATAAAGCATTCATTAATAATAATAATCTTAAATTAATTCATACAATGAATTGTATTATATCAATTGTATGAAAGTTTGCAAATATCAAATACAAATGAATGGCTTATCAAATATTAAACAACATGAATGCTATTCTACACTGTAATGACAAAAAGAGAATTGCAATCCAAAGCAATTAACTATATATTTGTATTGTAAATATAAGTAGTACTAAATTAATTATCCAAAGAACCGCCATCACTGCCATCACAACCATAACCGTCATTAATAGTTGTATGAATTCCATGACCCCAAACCCCAATCACATTTGCTTTACTTTCAATTAATGTCATAAATTATTCTCTATTCAAACTTCATTTATTCATATTATCAATGGATTGCAATTTTCTAAATTGAATTCTTCCACTCAATTCTAAACACATAACAACTAAATAAAGTGTTTCTAAACTTTATAATTGACTTTTTTATATGAATTTTGAATATTTTCCAGTTTTATAGACTAATAGACGTCATTCAAGTGGAGTGTCGGAAGTGTTGTGTCGATGGCATAAGACTTTGCAAAATGAGACGATTCTTTAATTCACTTTTTCTGTCAAACGACTATTTTATCATTTTTTACGAATAAAACCTTTTGTAAAGAGAGTCTCGTAAGGAGTCATCAATTCTAATACCGCTGTATATCCTATCTCTGAGATTCAATAATTTATATTTGCTTTATATTTGCCTTATTCCTCATTGAGTATTACATACATGTGTTTGTGTAGAGCATACGGACGGCACTGCATGCCAGAATAGAGACAATCAATAGATTGTTGTGAAGACTCCAAAGAATAGTAATAAATAAAATATAATTCAATACAAACCGTGTAGAGGACAGTGGATCGTAATTCCCGTATCATTGGAGTAATAAACCAATTTTTCTTTAGCTATTTGTGACATAAACGGATATACGAGCGCTCCTTCCAGTGCTGTATAATTAAAAGTCGCAGCCTTTAAGGCACGGGTCGACTCATGAGACAGGCTGGAGGTTTCTGTTAAATAATAATAAGAATTGTGTTATTGAGAAGTGATTGAGCATTTGACACGTGATTAATGTGATTAATTGCTGGGCTTTAAGCAGATCTGTTAGACTCTGTTAGACCTGTTCAGGCCTTAACCATCCCACGGGACAACTCATGCCTAACATCTTTAACATAACTGTGCTCTTCATCAACTAATCCTCAATAAAAGTGAGCTATGATTTGAAGCCACAGACAAGGATTGGATTGTGTTTGAGATGCCGTTCATCTTAGGATTAGTGAGTGAATAAGAGGCCAATAGTGTACGTCAAACACAACTACTATTAACTTGAAATATACTTCAAGTGCGCTCTCCATGCTCTCCATGCTCTCTGTGCTCTCTGTGCTCTCGAGGCACAGATGAAAAGCTTTTGATAAGAGGAGGGATAGTAGGGATGATTGTTTGGTGCACCCATTCATGGCATTCACATCAGCTATAATAGCATTACTTCATGTCTGTCTGTGTTATAGCCTGTGATCCAGACTTTGCTCTCATTGCTAACTACTTGCATAACGATCTGCTCTTTTCCCAATAGGACAACCATTTATGTAATAAAAGTGAATATAAGGTAATGTTGGCTAATGTCGGACCTTATGCTTGCCTTTTAAGCTAATAAACATGTAAAGCATTAGAAGCATAACTCATACACACCCACCCATTCATCCATTGCCATACAGTTTGAAACTTTTTACAGATAACACAAATGTTGGTTCAAAAAACTAAGTAATAGCTATTAAACGCCAGATTCGTAGATCTGCTCTCTATTTGATTAATAATAGTCGCGTGAATCGCGAATTTGGCACAAAAAAGTGTTTCCAATGCTTTGACGGATACAATACTATCTAATATGTCGTTTTGAGTCAAAAATACTTTTGAAATGAGAATTTAGCGTAACTTCACTTCAATTCAACCATTAATTAAGATTTAAACGATTACTTTATTCACGAGTCTTTCGAAAGAATTTTTATGCAAAAGTAATACAAAAGAATTGAATTGAAAGAATCGATTGTAAGTAATCAACAAAGGCTTACGTTATTTGAAATTGAAGTCACTTTTTACCGAAGGCTTTATTCTAATTAATTACGACAACAGGAGAGAGAGAGAGAGAGAGAGAGAGTGAAGAGAGAGAGAGCGAGAGAGCGAGAGAGAGAGAGAGAGAGAGACTGTATGAAGCTGTATTGATAGCATGCAATATCGTATGGAAAACAGGGTCTGTTGAACGGGCCCTTTGAATATAACAAAGACCAGTACCGACACAACCAACAGAATCGACTACATGTGCACCGATAGTACAAAGCCTATGACGCTTGACGTGATCTCCTTTGTGTACATCTCTATTATGACCTTTTGGTGATTAACTGATAAAGTTTATGGAAATTGTATATCGCTTTCACTTACAACTGCATTACTAGTGAACAAAACACGAATCATATTATAATAGGGAATCGCTTACAACTGTTGTATGTATTGAACAAATTCTCATCAGATATGACTTTATTATTGTTATTATTTGCTAAGAAATATTGTTTCATAATTGAAACGTTGCTCTAATAGAGAGTGAACTAAACTAAACCCAATTCTCTTGATTCTACTCAATATTCTGTTAACAAAAGGGAAAATATTTGAAAAATAAAGGCTTTGAGAAAGCGGTGAAAAAGTGATTTGAATTCGTATCACATCGATGAGGAACTCCCACAACTGATTGTCTAGAATCCCTCACTTGTGACACTTCGCGCCTTTCATTGCCTGCCTTTCCCTGTCTTTCCTCTGCTATTATATTGTGTTTTGTTGTCTTCATTGGTGTTTGCATTGACTGTATTTTCACTTTTATGATTAGAAACAAAACTCAACTGTTATACTGTACTGTTTTTGTGTGTTATTCTCAGTTTGTCTGTTACTTTGTGAACATTTGGTCCATAGAGTGGCAAATATCACAGATATTACAGTTGACTCTCACTGTAGACCATAGAAAATGCTGAGTAAACAGAGACACACTTTGTGTAACAAATACTAACTTAACTGATGTCCGGAGCGTTTGTGATAAATGTGTTTTAGCTTAAAATACTATACACTAAATATATGACATTTTTTTCATTGACATTCATCGCCATCGCGTACAAAAAACTAAACAAACAAAATAACAAAATCAGACCTAAAGTACACTTTATTGAGTCTACTATATGTGTATAACATTGTCCTAAATCAGCATTTTTTGGACCAACAAATACAGTACACATCTTCTCCATTACCTATTCCGTGATAAATCTCAGATACAATTGTCTTCAAAGTGCAGAATATGCTTATATTTAGCTATCATTCCTTTAAATCGTATCTCAATTTCTCACTCATTCTCCTCTTTATTGATTCCATAGAAGAGAATAGAAATATATTTTTATTTTCCAAATTATACTCTTATCCTGAAAATATTATATGAAAAACGTTTTTTAGACATTTTCATAATGCATAGGACGGCAAAGGCTCATATGACGAGCCGTCAAGTGTTATCAGTGAAAAATTATCGGTTTCGGTGAAGAGAAAACGTGTTTCAATGACATCCCTGTCCTCTCTATACACTTCACATGCCGTATGACTGTATAAGAGATGAGTGAAAGTCGAAAAGACGGCAATTGAATGCATATTTCTGATTATGAATTGTATGAGAGTAGCGAATATTATTGAATCATTTAAACAACAACTTAAATGCTTTTCTTTTTACATTTTCCAATAACATAACGTTAGACAACATTAGCATAATTTTCTATAAATATTCGCTGCATTTCAGTGGTTCACATGTCATCTGTGCCCGAATAATGCAAATCCCATATAAAGTGGTGGCATATTTGCACCATTCAATGCATACACCAATACACCAATGCATACATGAATTGCACTGAAATGCCATTTCAGGTGCCGTTAATATTGACTTTTGCTAAGTTTGCGTTTATTATACTCTATTCACTCTATCGTTCAGCACAATATGCCAGACATTCATTCGCTCATTCATAGCAGTCTTCATTGCACTGACTATACTATTAAACACAATAAAAGTCATAAAAATTTTCTAATAATCAATTGGGAATCGAAAATATAAGACAGACTCCGAACAAAACAATGACAAGAATTTTAATTATGGCAAATGTCAGAGAAGTAAATTTGTAGTTCGCTTCTCCATCCTGTCATCTACCAGTGCCTTCACATTACTACCAGTGCCTTCACATTAGCACTGATCATGGCCTGTAAGCCATCATTTGACATGAGTTTAAGTTCTCCATAATCTGCAATCGTTTGCAGCAATCTTTCAATTTATTAAATAAATTAATGGTTTAATGCAAACTACAGCTGACTATAGTCTCATAAATCAATTTCATTGCTCACCTCTAATGTAGACTAGTATTAGTGGTAAATAAAGCCATGAAAGCCACGAAAGACATGTTGGCCTCACAATCAACAGCATATTCTGAGCGACACTACCGGTCCGGTGATACCAATTGATTACTGTCTAACTGATGGTCTCGTGTATGTACACCAACTGAATGGCATGAAAATGTCTCAAGTCTTTGGCCATTGATTCAGTAATCATCGAGCACAGTCATCATCGGTAAGAGTGGTATCACTGGCAACAGGCGTACACTTATATTTGGCGTTTTAGCTTATGGTGATTGTTCATACAGTATGTTTAACGATGAGTACCATTAGTTTGATGTTTGCAATTTGTATGTCTAAACATTAGTGACAAACTGCAAAACAGTGAAACAGTGGCCGACTGTATATAAGTTGCAATTTCATGTGTGAATGAATGCACTGCAAAGCCATCACCACATGTCTGCTCGTGAGGCCAACTGATTCTTCGATCACATAACTACTGGTCTTATATGAGCCCATGTATGCGATCTATGCTAACTGTGCGCATGTGAACCGTATTATGACTTTTCAACAATTCTCTCATATTTTCAACAATTCATTTCACTTTTCATCTCTTTGTCCTAAAATTAAATTTACATTTAATTAGATTTCAAGGAAATATAAAAGTAATTGAAACTTAATGTAATTATTTTAATCAAATAAAAAATTTAAATCCACATAAAAATAGAAATTAAATTAATTCAAAAGCTCTCATAATTCAAGTGAACTTTAAATTTTCACTTCAAAGCCATTTAGCTTTGAGTTTACAATAGATTTTTTATTATGAACTCATTTCTCAAATTCCTCGACACAACAGCTTTTATACCAATAAAAGAACTCATTTTAAAAACATTTTCTCCCAAATCATAAATTTAAATAAATTTAACCAATATTTTAAAGAATTTAATTATTAGTTAGAGTAATAATTAGCGTTAATTAATAGCAAACCCATAAATAAGTCCATAAAAGCTTATGTCTGAACGAAATGATAGTAAAGAGAGAGAGAGAGAGAGAGAGAGGGAATAAAGCGTTGAGTAAAACCTTAATAACAGAGATATTATATTAAATCACAAGAAAAAGTCATTCGAGAATCGTTAGAGTGATTTCACACAATCTTTTGGCTTTAGATAACGAATAATACACTAATGGCCACATGTTAGCACAGGACTATACATACACACTGCACATACCATACCATACAGAATGGTTTAGCCATTGAAAGCACTTACATGACTAGTAGTACAACATTTTGATAAAAGGATGCATTCGTTTACGTAAATTTGATGATCATTTTGTGAGGGATTTAATACATGCCATGAGAAACACATTCACAGCAATTCAGTGATTCCTTTTGAAATATCAATAGTAATAATATTAATATAACACCAGTTTTGGGTATTGTATGAGCTATTTGTGTCATAAACTCTACTAAAGTAAAAGTAAATACAGAATAAAGTCTTAGTTGGGAGAGAGAGAGAGAGAGAGAGAGAGAGAGAGAGAGAGAATGGAGTAAAGGTTGGGTGGTTGGGTGGTTGAGTGGTGCAGTGATGCGTTCAGTGAGGCCATCCACACAACCATCTTAACCATGAATGGGTCTGGAGCTCAGTTGAGTGCAAAACTTCATTCGTCTCTTTCGTCACACTCTTCAGAACCACCAAAACTGACGATTCCTTTGCAACATTGAGAGGAAAGTCACATAAAAGTCTTGCATTATATGTGCGGCAGATATGATAGCATTGAATGAATGAAAGGATCGCAACTCATAGGAAGGGAGCTGTGCTATGATGTGCCAGTCGTCAGAAAAATGATGGCCCGATAGGCCTACTTATCACTCGTCTCAACACCACTTCTAACCGATTCTTATTCTTTATTCTCTTTATTCATGTCTCAGTGAAACCGAATTCAAAAAACCTTTTCTCTCAACAATCATAAAAACATTTTTATTATAAGAATATAAGTTTATAAATGAGAGAATTCATTGCTATAACGCATTCATTCATCGAAAGTAATGCTTTTATTGTGACTACAGATCATATCATATCGTATTATCTCGTAAATCATTTTTCAATGAGTGCCAAATAAATCTCTAAATTCTGAAAATATACTTAAATATATTTATTTGCATTTTTATCGCTTTTCAAAGACTATTTGAACGCTAATGCAAACCATATATTATGAGTGATTTGTTGATTATTTGTTCGTAACTTTTTCATAATACCAGAGCTTTAGGATTATTAAAGTGTTCAAACAAACAGTAAAGAATAACTTAAGGACAATAACGAGTGCACATCTGAAATATCAACAGCGCTGGCGAACAATAATTTGTCATTTGGTCCGTAATCCTCAAGAGAAAAGGAAAGCATTGTATGTAATGTTGAAATGCTGTACACACTGTACAACACCACCAAATCATGTGTCGCTAGTTATAGGCGGATAACTTTTCATCTGAAAGGCATTACATACACTCACAGCACTCACCAGCGCTCACACCACACCATCACAGCATCCCTTCTCCACTACAATACTGCACATACAGTACAGCACTGAATACCACTGAACTGAACTGAACACCATTGAACCCCATATTCCATGAGAGACAGACCACTGCATACCAGACACTCCACTCTCACTGCTTGAACATCACTGCCAATGCAAAGCCATAGGAGACAGCTATGGCTGAGAGAAAGTATCATCAAAATAATCATAACATCTCTTTCTATACCTTTTATCTATACTAAAAAGAATCCAAATAATGAAACTTTTCTCAAAAGACTTCATTTTATTAATATTTCTTTTATTCCTCATAAATCGAGATTTCTATACAAATGTTTCTTTACTTATAATTTGAGTAAATATCTGAATCAATAATCATTTGCAGAATCAAATATTGAATGCATTCATAATTACATCTATTTTTAAAGTTAATTTTAATAAAAGCAAACATTTTAATTTTGAAAATACGCTAACATATAATTAATTTCAATTATAACTTATGTTAACAAAAACGAATAAACAGGTTTAAAGCACCGGTAACTTATTTGAACTCGAAAGTCATATAATTTGAATAATAAACCCAATTATAACGAAAGAATACATATGAGAGTGGAGTTATTATATACTTATAATTTATTCAGTATTGTGATAAAAAATTAATTAATAATAGGAGAAAATTAATGTCAGATTAGTTTTAATGGATTCAAGTTTATTATGTGATAAACTCTAATGAAAATGCATTTGCAAACTATTGTTGTGCCCTTATGTTGAGGACATAACTCGCAAATTCTGTACTTAAGAATCGATTTTAAAATGCTATCAAACTCAACAACTCTACAGAAAATTCTAACTAAAAATAGGTTTTATATTTAGTGCAAAATATGGCCAATCGTTTGAAACATTTTCCAAACGAGAGTAATATTAGAATTCTTTTGGAAAATAGTGTTTTATAAATATTATTTCAAAAGTTGACGAGAATTTCATTGCAATCTTTCCTGTGGCTATCACTCACTCCTCCAATATCTGTATGATTGCATTCAATTGAATATAACATATAAAATATTTGGATTTTTTGCTATTTTATTGAATTTGTTTGCCAAATGTTTTCGTGAACTCAGAGATCACATTCTGGTCATTAGATTGAAAATTTGAGATATTTTAGAGTAACTCTGTTTAAGACATTTGCGAATATCTGGTGCTAAACAATAATTTACACGATATTATGTCATAAAACCTGATTTATTAGTCTATAAAAAGGCAAGAATTTTGAAGAAATTTAGTCAAAGTAGGAGTTGTTTTGATGTATAATTCCATATTATAGCAAACATTTGTAACATTTAATGTAAAATATAAATAACGGTAACAATAATAATAAGAGCCATAAAAAGAAAAGTAACGATTGTTTTAACTGACCCTTTGGTGGAACTGGTATTTAGCAGCCATTTGTACTTAAGTTATTAAATAGAGTTCTTATTTGATTTGAGTTGAAATCTGTAACAAAAGCAATGAAAAAACATATTACTATTACTAGTCTTTAATAAAATAGATTTTTATAGAGCACTACAGGCGAGAGAGTATCGTATGAATGGCAGTCAAAAATGTGCGTATATTGGAGGAAAGGGCTGGCAGATAGTCTAGAGTTGGTCTCAACACTTAGTTTATCCTTATGTATCACTTGCCTGGAGCTGATCCACAATTTTTTTGCTAACTTTAATACTGAGTGTTCATTGAGTCGAATAACAACCAAAATATTTGACGCTTTGCTGCCTTTCAGCCCATTCTCTCTCTCTCTCTCTCTCCCCATCTCTCTCTCGCTCTCTCTCTCCATCTCTCTCTCGCTCGCTCTCTCTCTCTCTCTCTCTCTCTCTTTCATAAAACATGAGTTTGAATGAAAAAGTTTTCAATATTTCTTCACTGTTTTACTCTATCGTCGATTTACCGATCGCTTCATTTAAACTTATGTGGAGTTGAGTCCAACAGTGACTGCAGTCGTGTATTCATGCAAAGAGTGTTTCCAACAAAATTCTACTAAACTTGAAATCAATTTAATTGAAAAATGTTTTTCCACATATTTTTCAATAACTTTATCAATAATTACATTCAATATGCTTATCAATGCGAACAAATAGTTTGTCACTATTTTTATAATTTTAAAAACAATATTGAAATAATTATATAAATGATACAAAAGGGAAACAAAGCGGTTAATAATATAATTGGCATTGAGTTCAACGAATTCAAAACAAGTAATATATTTAAACATAATATTGGGTTCATATATGATATTTGATGCAATTGTGTTGAATAGAGTATTAGTTGAATGTGAGAATCGATTGTACAGTTAGACTGCTGTCCCTAACATAAGGCAATGTAAGCGATCGATCACTTGTGAAGTTTGATATTTAACGCATTCAATGTTTAGTGATTTGGAAAAAATCATCGATTAAATGATTTTTGAGACTTTTTTCAATTAACAATAGAGCCATAAATTATATTTTTTGAAGGTTTGGTCAGTTTATCATTGAATTAGAGCTCAAAATAGTTTTGTTGGCAAAGAGAGCAAAGTTGACGTTATGTTCAATACATTATTCAAATGATAGTATATTTAATAAATGTCGACAAAAGACATCCGAAACATTAAACTCATAAAAGCGAGCATTAATTACTGAAATTTGTATTTAATGTTTTGTTTGTAGTAACAAAAGTGGAAATATGTGACTACATGTGCAAAGAGGTGTATGAGTGCGTGAATCTCATGAATGGCATCATTCATATGATTTACATGTGATGTGAATGAGAGAGCAGAGCCTATCGTTTTGGGACTATTTATTGGAAACAATTTATTGTCGACACTCTTGTCGAGAGCACAACCAAAGAGGTCTACAAATGATAAAAAGATTATTTATGAGCGCCGATAGATATGGGACTGGGATTTGAAGAGTCAAAGAGTGAGAGAATGTGCCAGAAATGAAGATAACATATGTTTGGCTCACTCTGTGTCTGCACTTTATTTCCACTTTCATTTGTGTCGAAAATCTCTAGTTTTTCACATTACTCTAGCTTTTTACTGTACATTTTCTAGTTTTGTGGCTCCGATAGCCTACACAAGCCTCACGACAAACATATGAAATATTATAGAAATTCTAGAAATAAAAAATATAATTATTATTGGAATCAAAATCAAAATCGATTCACATTTCGCTACAAATTTATTTGAGTCTCAAAACTGTTAATAACATTTCAAGAGATTTCAGTTTTAAACAACTTTTATTATATAAAGTAGAGAAATACAGTAAGAAAATTGGCAAATAAGACAATTTATTGCAGTTATGCAGTTGTGTAACAGCACTCACTCCAGTCGAGTAGAGTATGGGTTCACTACTCATACCAGTGCTCCAAAAGCTCCTACAGTTGTGTCGACGCATCGATCGCTATTCCTCTGGAGTTGACTGCAAACGACTAAAGCTTTTTAATGTATACACAATGTTACCAATGATATGCAAAGGGGTTTCACGTTGATTAAGGCTTATATTTGGTCACAAATAGCCCATCGCTGTAAAGCTTATTATTACCCTTTCCTCTCAACATTCCTCCCAGTCTTCCACAACAAAGAATTCATTCAAATCAACATTAATTTAATTATAGTCTTATTTCTACTTTCAATGAATAGTATACAAAAACTTTTTTATTCTATTTCAAAAAATTTAAATTAAATCCTAAATATGAGTGAATCATTTTCTTACTCTGTTATAGTTGCATAAAGTGTTAATCATTGAAAACATAAAGCAAATGTAAATAGCAGTCACAATAGTTACATATTGTTCAGAATAGTGCTAAACATTAAGAATATTCAATTATAGCAATAAACCCCGACTAAGAGCCCATACCCTTGATTGTGTGGTATATGCAAGTTGTGAATGTATGGCAACACTTTGATTCATTCAACTCCGATCGCTGCTAAATGTTTGGATTGGACTCATATATACAGTACCGTTACTACACAGCAATAGAGCACTACAACCACCCATTCTATGGCGTGGACTCACATCGTCTCGGTTCGGGTCATTTCAGTCCATACTTTGTATTGATTTCTATATAGAGTACATGTTATACATGTTGTGCTCATTCAGCTCTTCTATACGATATAATAGAGAATATGTTTTTGAAAGTAATTCTCAATCGAATGCTTGTATTTATACAACACTATTGTAAATAGAGTACATTTTTAATAAGTTACACAATTGAAACACTACAACACGAAGCACTACTTATACTTCACTGTACAGTATATTCTGTATATTTCACTGTATTCTTAAAACTTATAAGCTTTCAAAATGTCTACTCATTAAACATATTTCAAAGGCTAACAAAAATTTTATAATTGGAATCCATTATATTTGGCTCCTTTTGAGACTTAATTATTTCGTATTTTCAACAATAATATTAAGCCTTCATTTTATGCATTCATCTCAAAGTTCCCTTTATTTGAATATAATTTATTTTTATTAATGTTAAATAGAATTCACATTTAAAATTAGAGAATTTCTAACAAATAATTAAACGCTTCAATACTTTAAACACACTTTTTGGTAAAATTTTAATGAAAGCGCTGATTAATAAAATTTTAGCAAAACAAACCAATTTCTGTTCATTATTAGCTAAACATTAAATTAAATAATAAACACAATAAATACTGTAATATGTTTTCCAACACTCATTTTAAACGCAAATTTATTTCCAACTTTACAACTTTTCTTTGGAGAGAAAATTGAAGCAAACATTGACTGAAAGATTGTTTGAATTTTTAAGCTTTGGTTTCTAACGAGTCTCTCAAGAGGTTTGTTTATTTGGTATGTATTGATAGTATATTTTATTTTTAAACGATGACAGAATTGCCATCAAATAATTCATACAAATATTTTTCCCGATTCTTAGTTTTGGCAAATTTATCAAAATTCTGATTTGAGTGGAGGGCACACGTAATCTTAGATTTCCCAAAGGCTTTACATATGTCTGTATATCTATTATATATTTGAAGCTCAGGGACAGTCCAATCTTTGTTACGATCTTTATGACCATTCCTCTAAACTGTGATTTACGGCATAAAATTTTATCGGCATTGAAATTATAAAACAAATTGACAATTAAATCATTATTTTAATGGATGCCATCATAATTCATTAAAATCACAAACATTTCAATTCAATTCAATCGATTCAATATGTTTTCATTTTCACACATTTTTGACACAAAATACTTTAATAAATGCAAACAAACACTTATTTATGAAAGCTTTTAGTTACATGAATATCAATCGATTATTTGTCATTTTAGTAATATATATATATATTACTATTTATATATATATATATCTCTCTACATTTAAAGTAGTATTTTCAATTTATTTTAATATTATATTTATGAGTTTAAAACTAAAATGTAATTTATTATTAAAGTAATTAAATTATCTTACTTGTTAGAATAATATTATTAATTAAATATTTTAATATAAATAGCGCTAAGAGTAAAGTAAAGGTTATGTTTTACTTTTATGAGAGCTTAACAAATGGGTTTTAAATGATATAAGTAGTCACTTCATTAGGGATTCTTATATTTAATTTACTATTTTAACAGTGCGTTAGTATAAGTTATACTTAAATATTAATATAATAACAAATTGAGAGACCTTCTTTGTTTAATAAATGACTCCTTTAATTGTTAACATTTGCCAAACTTTTAAAAACCTCAAGAATGCTATTAATCAAAAGCATAGCACTCTTCAGGTATTGTTATCTCATATCTAATAAATGATGGGAAGTCATAATTTCATGAGTGGTTGAGACCATTTCCGACGCCGAATATGATATCAAAGAGAAATATTGGTTGTGTTGTACACTATAGGCATTATAAACAGCATTTCCAGCTGAGACTCATTTCAGATTAAGACAAAACTTAATAATAAAAACCTTTGCTTTCAAATTAACAATTGGTTGCCAACTCTGTGCTCACAAAGAGCTCGAGGAGAAGTCATCAATTTCTGCGTCTTCATCTAATCTTTTTGATCGCAAATCAAAGCATTTGGTATATAAAATGACCCTTCGCTTCACTGATCACAAAGCGGTCCTTTGAGCCAACCCTACCAACCAAACAGTGAGTCATGTCTTTCATCACTACTCTTAACATTTATAAACACAATAATTCAGATTTCTTTCGTTTCTTCACAAACTTTTACATAAGAGACGACTATACGAGAGTATAAGAGAGTATTGGTTTCATTTAGAAATATCTCTTTTTTATGGAAACAAGAATTGTGTGAAAACTTTGATGAATCTGTATCTGAGCTTCAACTAAAAATAGCTGTCATCACACATATCATTGTCGTAATCCACAAATCATTTCTCTTATTTATATGATAGCTCTTTACGCATCGATTCTCTCTCTCTCTCTCTCTCTCTCTCTCTCTCTCAAACAATCTTCATTTATATCAATACTTTTCATAATAATTAATATGATATTATAATTAATTAATATCCCATTATAAATTACAGATTACTTTTGCACAAAATTAACAGATAAACTTTTGTTACTTTATTAAATCATTAAAATTCAAGATATCATTTTTGTATTCTCAATTTATTATTATATTTATTTAATTATTATTAGATGTTTACATTTCGTATTGTATTAAATTTCGGTGTTTTATAAATACGGTGTTTGTATTTAAAATAAGTTATAGGATCTAGAATATTTTCAGTATCCATGTGTTATTAAAATTTTTCATAATTAAAAATATTGTGAATACCCTAAATAATAAATTTACATATTATAAAATTAATATTAAACTATAATATAGATTGAGTTCACTAAATCACTAAATGCTGGGTTTAATGCTTGTATTGTATGCATAACTCACTCATCACTGAATCTAATGCATCACTGAATACTAATCAAATTAGTCGATGAAATCATAATTCAATTGTTTTAGTTTTAATTTCATATCAATTTAATCCAACGAGTGAAAACTTTCATTCATAAGTGTCACACATTATTAAGATATTAAATTATTTTCTTAATTATTAAAATTATATCTAAATAAGAGTAATAAATAAATATTTCATTCAAATGTACGCCAAATAAAGCATGTATACACTAATGTTAATAAAAATTACTTAATTTAATAAAATTCCAAAATGAAATGATTTGAAGTGATCAAAAATTAATATCAAATATTATTTAGTAAAAGTAGATATTCTCATAACTTATGATTTACATAAGATTTATATTTAATGGTGACATTTTCAATTAGATATATTATTCTTGAAATTTTGCTGATTCTTGAGGGAAGGTGTCCCGCTTTGGGAGGCATGTAAATTACCTTGAACATGTTCTATGAATTTTTATCTGTCTTGCAGTATAACTCATGCATATTCTTTGCATTTGAATTAGCATTTGTTGACAATTCTAGAGTCAGATTCTCGCACAGAATATGTATGTATTTATGATTGTAAATCTTATGACAGAATAGACAATGGAGTAGACAATCATTATTCATATATTCAACATACATTACTTTTGTTATGAGTGGTCAGTACAGTAAATATCAAATTCAAGTCAAATCTATTCTCAAATTCATGGGATAATCCATTGCACTGTATGTCTGAGACTCCGAGTATTGTATTTTATGTGTAAGATTGTAGTAATCCGATAATCCGATTACTTACACTTTTCTATTCATGTTATACAGTAAGTTAGTTATACGCATAGAAATGTAGTATTCATTAATTGCATAGACATAAAACCTTTTATCATTCACATTAAAGTACCAGGTCCTATTTACAATAAAATAAGCGTTGACTCAAGGATTACAGTGAACTGTAACACACTGTACAGCACAACATTACACTGGGTTTACCTTTGCTTTTATTGTCAAATAATAGTAATCATTATGGTTATGGTTATGGTATATGCAAATGAATCCCTCCAACCCCTTAAATCAACCTACCCCTCTTAAATTGGTCTAATTATCAAATGATCTTGCTTAATATGGAAGTCACTTTGGCACATGTCATATGATAACCCTATAGTGCATTACAAAGTGATGCAATGTATGAGTGAATGCAATACAAGTGTAATGCAGTCATAGACTGAGTGCACAACACATCCACGCATTCAGTCATACATTGCTTTCAATTTGCAGTCAATTATTGAATACTTTTGTCATTTAAGACAACAATTGAGACAAAGAGTGAGACATAGAGTGAGCCATGGATTTGGACACAGATTTAATCGACTTATCCGTCGACGACAACTACTGCTCTGAACGCACACAACCATCGCAGACACAGACCACTTCAGACGGCTTCAGGTATCCCAACACCAGTCATAACTTCAAACTCAAGAGACACACCATTCAGACCAATGAGACCACACATCAGCTCAAGAGTGGCACTCATATCATGACTACGTCTCAGCCTAAGAATGTCATCACGAGAGACAATGTCTTGCATTTTGACAGTAATGGCAAACTAGTGGAGGACCCGCTGGAAGTGTTTGCCATTAAATACCCAAATCTGTGTCAGAACTTCAGACTCAGGACTCCGAAGATTGTCAACACTTTGAAGCCTCCGATGACTCCAAAAGTTTACGAATCGGGACATCGATTACGAAGACCTAAAATAAGACAACAAACGGACCATCAGTTCTCATCCCAAAGCAATTGAATCTTCTTCTAGATTTGGCTCTCATTTTGAATAATCACTACAAATGAGTGCATTCTTCACACAAAGACTCAGATTTATGGATTAATTGATTATTTAAGATAATATGAAACCATTGATTACTTCTGATAGACACAACACTTGAATAATACTTTTATCACTTAATTTAATACATGTTTTCTTCTTATTGTAAACTATTCTCTGCTAAAGATTAATAAAAATTGTATTTTTATACCAAAAGGGCTATAAATGGGATGAATGTATGTATGGTTTGACGCAAACATGATATGATCTAATGATATATTGATGGCCACAAACATTGAGTTAATTTAAACAACGGATCGATATTTGATAGAAACGGACAAA
>CAJPVJ010000195.1:0-30082 GCA_905397405.1 Oppiella nova
AAAGACAAGGGTTTACACGAATTCCCTGATACTAAAAGTCCCGATATTATACCACCGAGTATTGAGTTCACAGGTGATTTATGCCCGTTCATTCATTTATTATTATTTATGGTGTAAATGACTAATAACTTATTAGTGATTAAATTTTTTTAATTTAAAAGTTTTTATCCAAACATTTAGAGACTCAGGACTTTACTTACCATTCATTTGAATTTAGTTCAAATAGAGACACAAATTTTGAGCTAAGAATTTGTTATGGAGTCGTGAATACAAAAGAATTAATAAAGAAATTCTCGGCTATTATTTAACATGATTTATGTATTTTGACTGACACTTGAATTAAGACTTTAAAGACGACATGCTATTCATTTTGTGTTACACTAAAGCATTTAAGAAATGTATTTATAGTTTATAAAAGAATTCATTAATTCAATGCTTTTGTAGCCAAGTTTTTGACGTTATTTTACTTATTTTTCTCTCTCACTCGTCAATAGTCTCTAATAATTGATGATATATTTGAACCCGAAATATGTTTTGCATTTTATTCTCATCAATATACTTTTACACAACTTTATTAAAAATTGGTTTNTGACGTTATTTTACTTATTTTTCTCTCTCACTCGTCAATAGTCTCTAATAATTGATGATATATTTGAACCCGAAATATGTTTTGCATTTTATTCTCATCAATATACTTTTACACAACTTTATTAAAAATTGGTTTGTTGCCAAAAATTAGTATGACATAGTTTATCTACGGCAACAAAAATTAAAACCTTTTGTATACAATACTTTTATATGGTACTAGTAAACTAATTTATTTTTATTATCAATGAACATTTTTTTTACCGTATCTCAAACCTGTGTCGAGATGGCAGTTGACAGACTGATACCTCACCAGAGTTATGCCGTGGTTACTACCGGACCGGATGAGATTGCCGAGGTATGGACCGTAATAATTATTAATGCTATTCAAGAAAAGCACATTTAATAGCAATACTATAAATAGATTGGATGACAAGCCATGTAATAACGTCGATATAATCAATATTAGACACGATGTAAGACACAGAGCGAGCAAAAAATTGCCTATTCCCTTTTTTAATGATTTATATCGATTGCATTTATTCTGGTATATATTTTTTGTCTATTTTTGTGCACCAGAAGCGTTTGGATTATTGTTACAACACTTTACCGCAAACTACTTGTGAAACTTTAGAACCTGTGATAAATTATAGCCTAACCAACAGTCGTAATGTAAGTCATCTCAGAGAATATTCTGGTAGAATATTCTCTACCAGAATATTCTATGCATATATATATATTATATATATAAGCGAAAAATAAAATATATATTTCACTCAATATATTATTCACAGAATATTTATTTCTCGATCTCTTTATTTATAGGACACCACACGTAAGCCTGCATTCCGTGCGCTATCGACTCCCGTATAGACACACATATCCATACACACAGAATATTCTGGGGATCGATATCATTGACTTGAATTGAATCCACTTTATTCGTCAGATGATTTAAAAATTGTAATTTTTAAACATGAATTTTTCTATGAAATAATTATATATATTTTTCCGATCATTACCTAAAAACGTGGCAATTAATTGCCAAATCGTGTGATATTTTTGCTATGAAATATTCTGTTAAGAATTTATAATAAATTATAAAATTTATGAGTCGTATGATAGAGACGTCTAAATGAAAAGCTATTATTAATATTCATATTACCATTTCATTTACATAATAATACTTTTCAGACAATTTTTACTCTAATGGACAGAGTTTTTGAATTTTTATATCTAAAATGAAAATACATTTTTCTTTTATTCGTAATTTAATTTGAATTATAATATATATTCCCACTTAAGACTAAATTATATTTATTAGAAAGTTATACCATAAAATTATATAACATTATACAAAATTCTCCATATTCTCAATACTAACAATAATTATTATGATAATTAAGTTTGAATTTTCTAAATTAAAGTAATATGGTATATTAAATTAGATATAAAATGAAAAAAGTATTTCAAATTCATGTTACACTCATATTAAATATAGTTTTAATTATATATTTATATAATACAATGTATCCTAGTTATAATGAACTCTGGTGCCTGGGAAAATATATTGGTTATAATTGTACATTGGTAAAAATGTTGCAAAACTATAATGTTATGTGTTATTGAACCATCTAGATGTACTGTATTTTTATGATAGAGTTTATTATAACCAGGATACATTGTATAAGAGATTATGCTCAATTATAACAATGATTTGCAATAAAATAAAATAATTACTAAT
Organism: Oppiella nova; assembly: GCA_905397405.1. NCBI lineage: Eukaryota > Metazoa > Arthropoda > Arachnida > Sarcoptiformes > Oppiidae > Oppiella > Oppiella nova. Next base: position 2,330 of record CAJPVJ010000195.1, read on the forward strand.
AAAAATGTGCAATTTTCTTACAATTATCAATGATTTCAAAAGTGGTTTACAAGTTAAGTAATACAGTATGTGTTTTATTGGGAATGTTGACCACAATAGCAATAATGGACACATTTGTCTGATTGGAAATATGAGCTCAAAATTAATGGTTAAGTAAAGTGAGTGACAGTTATTTGTAGTGCTTTTGTTATATTAAATGATTGATTCGGGTATACAAGCATTACTATAAAATATTCATGAATCAACAAATAGTAAGATTATGACATTTAATAAATTTATTCAAAATGCAAAAACATAAAAAACACACAATAATAGCACTAATTAATGAGCTCTAAGTAGACTCGCGAGAGATCGCAAAATACGAGACACAGGCTATGATGAGTGCAAACAACTGAACCCCAATCAGTACACCACCGATGACCACAACCCACTGCCATATGTCTCGTATGAATCGCTCAAATCTGGTCTCACATCCAGTTTATATATGGTGTTCATGGCATCGATCACTCGAACATCACTTATATTTTTGGTGTGTTTCTCGCACTGGGACGACCAGGGCTTACGGCAACAGGAGTCCGGTATTTTCAACGAATCCCATTCTATGCCCCCTCCCTGGCCTCCCTTTAAAGATGAGTCACTTTTGTAGACCCTATTATAGCGGGCGTACAGCCAGTTGTATGGTCCGGACCACCCGCAGCACCGGAAGTCACGTTGGATGCGGTCCACAAGTATATCAATTTGGTTGGTGTGTCCCGACCCATAGTCCTCCCGAATTGCCCGCTCGGTGTCACTCATAATACCCTCTCTCACGGTATGTTCGTTGTGAATGACCCACAATAGGGACCTCCCGCAAACCCCGCTCATTGTTATGAAACATAATATGTATGCGCTAAATAACCATGGTGATTTTCGGGTAATACTACCAATATTACACCCAATAAAGCTTACGATGGTCATCATAACTCCCATGATTAATATCATTACGAGTGGTGTTATATAATATATGTCCACTGCATTGACGTAGAGATAGGTTTCTGAATATGACCACAAGTACGTGGACATACCAATGGTTAGGACTCCCAGTAATCCGTATAGGAAGTTATAAACAATTGCAATATATTTTATATGTGAGACCATTGTGTGAATGGGAATTACACTTCAAATCAATTTTAACATTCAATGAGATTATGTGCAATAAATTATTACTAATAATCTTTTTAATAAATTGATGGTATGTTATACGATCATTATAACTGTATACCTGTCATTATAACTGTCATTATGTTATAACTGTATACATGTCTGTCATTAAAAAAGTTTATCTAAAAAGTATATTTAAATAATATGTAAGAATGATAACTATGCTAATTATTACAATATGTTTATAGATTTAAAGGAGATTGTTTATATCAAATGCTTGACTAATGTTTACTAATGTAATAGAGAACTAAATACAAGGATTTTTACATCTTTTCAGTTATTATTATTATGCAAATTAATTTTATATTTAACCATTTTGTATTTTTTGTTTATTTTATTTATTTATATTTATAATTAACAGTTAATTGATAAATTATAAATCTCTATATTATAGAGTCTATATAAATTGTATTTCTCACAATTGGTGTCTGGGTCATAATTTGTGAATCAAGTTTGTGTCCTAGTAACTTACAATATAAATATTTTATGTTCCCAAAAATTATAACATAATTAAAAGAATTTTACAAGTTTTCCATATAGCATTAGCAATATGTTACATTTATGATGTGGTAGGAGGCTATGCCATTGTTACTGTGAATATGGAGGTGTAATTGCTAATACCATACTTAAACCTTATTTACCATAATAGAAAACTTATCATACAATAATTTATAACATTATTATTCTACATTATTACGGTATACTCTGTAATGTTAATACACATTAACATTCACATAAATGTCACTCAATATTGAGAGTTAATATTATTTGCAAGATTTTAAAGAATATTCTTTAAATATGAGCTTAAAATTAATGAGTTTTTTAATTAGTAGAAAGTAAAAAGCATTTATTTGTATTACAACTATACAAGTATTACCACAAATTATACAATATTACTGGAAAATATTAATTTAATAAATTCATATAAAATATAAAAATTTATAAAGAAACTGAAATATCATGAAATCAATTAAACTTTAAAAATAATATAACTAGAAAATAGTTTTTCCAAAATCTTATAATATGATCTTGTACACTAAATCCCAACCCATTCATACCATTACTTATCGCCCACTCGGGAGATCGCAAAACACGAGACACAGGCTATGATGAGTGCAAACAACTGGACGCCAATCAGTACACCACCGATGATCACAATCCACTGCCATATGTCTCGTATGAATTGCTCAAACAGTATACCACAACCAGTCTTATAGATAATCTTCATATTCTCAACATATCTGATGTCAGTTACTTGTTTGGTCTCTCTCTCGCACTCGTAGGACGAGGGGTAATGACAACATGAGTGCGGAATCCATAACCACTGACCATATTCTGACCCTTTGATGCCCCTCTTAAATGTCAGTCCATTTTTGTTGGCCTTATTATAGCCAGCGTTGAGCCAATCATAGGGTCCCTCCCACCACCCACAGCACCGGAAGTCTCGTTGGATGCGGTCGACAAGCATTTCGGTGGTGCCGTAGGTGTCGCCCAACCCGTAGTCCACTTGAAATAGCCTCAGAGTGTCGCTCGTAATCCTGTCCCTTACGGTGCGTTCGTTGTGAATGTCCCACAGCAGTGATGCCCCGCACGCTATGCACATTGTCACGCATAATAGTATGTAGGTGCATAATAACCAGAATGATTCTCGGACAGTACCACAGCATCCAACAAAGCCCACGAATGACATCACCCCTCCCAGTATGAGGAGGACTATGAATGGCGAGACATAATACCAGTCCACTTGGTTCAGATACAGGTAGTTCTGGGAGTTCCACCATAAGTACGCCGACAGACCAAGGATTAGGACTCCGAGTAAACCGTATAAGAAGTTAAAGAAAACTACAAAGTATTTGATATACGAGAGCATTGCGTGAATGGGAACTACACTTCAAAAGTAAAAGTTCTAATCAATTATATTCAATGAAAAATGGTTTGTCTACAATAATATAAACATAAAATATAAGCATATTTAATTGATTTTAAGTATTACATAACTATTGTTTATAAGTTTAAGGATTGTGTTAAGAATTTTGTTTATATTTAATACTTAAACAATGTTTACTAATGTAATGGAGAACTTAATACAAGGATTTATAGCTCATTAATTTCATATATTATTCTGTCTCACTAATTAAGTATTGCTTATATTTTACATTTAAAAATAATTTTTAAATTATTAATAGTGCATATAAATAGTGAAAACTTAAACATTGTATTATGTTATTTTCTTATATTTAATGAATACATCCATAAACTAAGTAAAACCTACACCATAACTTGCCCTGGAGAGTTATGCCATTAAAATACACAATCTATAATCAAGGCAAATAAGTTTTATTTTGTCGATTCTTTACATAATTTTAACATGAAATACGATTTTATTAATAGTAATTATAAACCACATCTATTTTTATAAAATAATAATATTTCTGCAGTTTTTAAATTCTTAATTGGGAAATACAAACATGGCAATAAAATATTCATCTCTAATAAAAAATATAACATAATTAAATTTAATTTATAATATTACAGTAATATGAGAAACATTACAAAAACGATATGAATTGATTATTTCATATAAATATTGGTCACTCGAAAGATCATAAAACACAGGACACAGGCTATGGTGAGTGCACACAAGTGGACACCAATCAGTATCCCATTTATCATCAAAATACACCTCCACTTGTCTCGTATGAAGTGCTCAAATGGTGTGCCACAGCCTGTCTTATAGATAGTCTTGATTTTTGCGATATATCGCGAGTCTGTCACTCGTGTGGTCTCTCTGTGGCAGTCGGGGGTCGAGGGACGGCGGCAACAGGAGTGCGGAATCCGTAGCGGAAAATATTTAAGCCCTCCCAACGAACTGTCCCTTTTGCGAAGCTTATTATAGTCGGCGTACATCCAGTCGGTAGGCGCCGACCACCCGCAGCACCGAAAGTCTCGCTGAATGCGATCGATAAGCATTTCGGTGGGTCTCGTGGGGTCCGACCCGTAGTTCTCGTAAATTAACTCTCGAGTACCGCTCGATATCTTGTCACTTATGGTACGTTCGTATTGAATGGCCCACACTAGCGATGCCCCGCACACGGCACACATTATCGCGCATACCAGTATGTAGGCGCCCAATAACCAGGGTGACTGTCTGACAGTGCCACAGCAGCCTAGAAATGCCACGATTGTCATCAGCCCTCCCACTATGAGTAGCGCTATGAATGGTGAGACATAATACCTGTCCATTCCGTTGAGGCTCATGTAGTTCTGGGAGTCCAACGATAAGTAAGTGGACAGACCAATGGTCATGACTCCCAGTACGCCGTATAAAAAGTTATAAACAATTGTAATGTATTTGATATACGAAAGCATTGTGTGAATTAATTATTAATATTTATTAAAAAAATACTTTATCTAAAAATTTGTCGATAGAATATAAAAACGAATTGTAACCATATTTAATTTGTTAATTAGTTTTATGTTTTGTATAATATTTATAAGTTTAAGGATTATGCTAAGAAAATTGTTTATATTATTATTATAAATGCTTGAATAATGTTTACAAATGTAATAGAGAACTGAATACAAGGATTAATAACACATCCTTTCAATTGTTTTCAAAATACAGTGTATTTAATACACATTAATTTTATATAACTTTGTCTTACTATTGAATGGCATTTATTCATTTTAAAAAATAATATTCTCCATATTATGCTTATAAAACATTGATTTTTACCGTACATTATACATTACATTATTATTGTAGATTTAAAAAATTAATAAAGTAATTAGAAAATAATAATAAATATCATAGAATAAGAAAAATCTACAACTGTTAATTTAAACAAATTTTATTAATTATGTTGTCACATTGTAACTATACTCATTAACTACCGGTATTATGGTACTGAACCAAAAAAATCAAGTTTTAATATAAAACTTTTAAACTTTAAGAATATTCTGTATTCAATGCTCAATTGAATTGCTTCAGTCTTTCAATACTGGAGTTGTGAAACATTTGACAATTTTAATAGAAAATCATTTTGGATGAAAAGTTATTTGAATTGAATGTGGAAATAAAATATCTATGATATCAAATAAATTGAGTGCAATATTCACTCATAAAATGCTATTCAAACGGGTCGTGAATCGCATATTAGGATGGTTTTAAAAATGCAGACAAAAACTCCCATTTCTCTCGTAAACGACTCACAATTAAATGATTTATGAAAACAAATTCAATTGAAAATAAAGTTATATAACATATACAACACATTATATACAAGTACTCAGCGTCTCATCAATCATTTGGTGGGCCATCCATTTCAGCGCTTATTTCATATTCAACTCTATTATCAATTTATTGAATCAAAACTGTGTTTGCATTTTGAGATAACTTTTGAATATTTGTATTTTTGAATAAACACACAAAATGCATATTATGTATATGGATTGCAAATTGAATTTTACTATATTATTCACGTTAACTCATATTTTGATAATCATTTCATTTCGCTGTATATCCTGTGCTCCAAATATATTATTCATTATAATCGATGACTTGAGGCCTACCCTCTCATGTTTTGGTGATCCCATTGCCATCACTCCTAACATCGATCAGATCGCCACAAATGGATATATTTTCACCAATACTTTCGCACAGGTATTTAAAAATTTCTGATAATTATTACAAGTACCTAACAAAGTAGCTAGCATCAACATTCATAAAGAATATCAAAATTTAAAGTTAATGCTTAAACACATACCGGTATTTTTTAACTGGTATATTATATGATTTTAATTTTATAATGTATTGTACAAAATGTAACTGGTTTAATTGTTAGCAAGCCCTGTGCGCCCCCAGTCGTACATCACTGTTAACATCGCGGAGACCCGACTCCATACACCTTTATGACAGCCACTCGTATTGGCGCAAAAGTGTCGCCAATTTTACATCTTTACCGCAATATTTCAAACAATTTAATTATTTCACACAAAGTGTAGGAAAAGTGTTTCACCCGGGTATACATACCAGTACTATTTTCATAGAATTAACTAAAATAATTTTTAAAATATTTAATTATAAATCATTTTAAATCTTTACATGAATTGTAGGCATAGTATCCAACCATAGCGACGACTACCCTCTGAGTTGGTCTGCGCCTCCATTTCACGGGTCAACTGAAAAATACAAGTTTTCGGCCGTATGTCCATCACTTGATGGTGTATTTCGCACAAACATTGTCTGTCCCGTGGATGTGGCTAAACAACCAGAGATGACTTTACCAGACATTCAATCGACACAATTTACACTCAATTTCCTACATAATTATAACACAACAAATGGAAACCCATTTTTCTTAGCTCTTGGTTACCATAAGCCTCACATTCCCCTCAAATGTCCCAAAGAGTTCTTGGACTTGTATCCATTGTCTGCAATAAATTTAGCCACAAATCGATATATACCTAAACATATGCCTGAAGTAGCCTGGAATCCATGGATGGATATGAAGTCCAGGGATGACATCAAACAATTTAATATAAGTTTCCCTTTTGGTGGTATTCCCGATTTTTATCAAGTAATCCAATGAACAATATATTAAAAATGTAAATGCAGTATAAATATTAGTTATATTTTTAGAGATATATCAGGCAATCATATTACGCTTGTGTTTCATATATTGATGACCAAATCGGACAAGTATTACAGAAATTAAATGATAAACAGTTGGCTAACAATACAATCATTATGTTATTAGGGGATCACGGTTTGTGGCATTTTATCTTAATATTACATTACCGTTCAGTAGTGTTCATTTATTAATATTACATGAACAAATGAGAAAGTTCATTAAAGTCTAAATTATAAATAATTGTTTAATTGCTTCAAATATTTTTATAACAATTTATTATAATAATAGTTAATAGGAATATATGTCATATACTAAGTTATATTAAGATGTTTAGACTTTTTAGAGTAATGGCATGGATGGACATATAAGTAAAGATTTATTACAAGTTTATACAAACTTGTGATTGTTGTGCATAAAAGAAAAATGAGTCCAAACTTTAGACTCATTTGTAATACATTTTGTCTTTATATGAGTTTCTATTACTAGAGAATACGATGAGATGTCAACTAAACATAAATTAATGAATATAAGAATCTTAAGAGTTATAGTTTTAACAGTAATATCCAATCATGAATTTATGGCTCATAACGACTTAAACTTAAAATATTTTTAGCAAATAATATATTGTTTTTAATTAAATGAAGATTTTTATTTTGAAATATACTTTTTCATAATTTTAATCATTATAAATTATAATATTTTGTTACAACATTGTTGTATCAGAAATTCTGGTTAAGAATATCATAGACATCGAGAACACTTTATTATAAAAATATTTAAAACCATTAATGCAATTATTACTAGTTATTTAATTTTAATGGATATTTAAAAATAGATATATAAGTTATTAACTTAATAAAAATGTCAAATATTTTACTGATAATTGGTGATAATAATCTAGAATTGTTTTATAAAACTAAATTAAAATAAGAGAAAATTAAATATGAAATTACAGTAATTTAGTTATAGGTTCCTAAATGGCCCATCAAGCTCAGTTATTTTCCTATTTAGAGATCAAGTTTACAAAATATAATTTAAATGATCTTGCTCCAAAGGTTGGTCATTGGGTGAACACAACGAGTGGTCAAAATATAGTAACTTTGATGTCTCCGTCAGAGTACCACTTATTATATCAATGCCTCACATGAATGCTACCATTAATTATCAATACATGAGTCCATTAGATCAGAATCTACGGAAAAACAGCTATAAATTAAATAAAATAACCGAAATCAGAGAAATAGTAGAATTGGTGGACATATTCCCGACTCTGTCTGATTTGGCCGGCCTTCCGGTGGCACACATTTGCCCAGAAAATGTCACACAAATTGTTTGCAGTGAAGGCGTTTCGGTTAAACCACTTTTAAATCCTATAAAAACCATCAAAAAGTGGAAACGCTTTGCATTCACACAATACCCGCGACCCAATGCTACCCCACAACCTAATAGCGATCAGCCGGTGCTCAAGGATATCAAGATTATGGGCTACTCTATGAAGAATGGGTACATGAGTTACACCGAATGGGTTGGTTTCGACCCCAACACGTTTGCTGGCAATTGGTCTCAAGTGGTGGGCCGGGAGTTATACCTGGGATCCAAACAGAATAATAACGTGGCTTACGATCAGAGATTCAAACAAATGGTTCGCTACTTAGCACTCAAACTGAGGAAAGGATGGCGAAGTGAGTTAAGGCCTTAAAAGTCTACAAAAACCCTACATTTACTCCAATAATGACTAATAATGACTAATAATGACACAAATATTACGGATAATGTATTTTATTAATGATTTTGAATGAGAGAGCGAATGCTTTTTAAATTATTTTTTACAAACGTTAATAGCGTATCAAATGATTTAGTAGTCGTCTGTAATACAGACTCTGTTTATAATACAATTAGACTGAAAATATGTTAATTTGAATGAAAAATGCATTTAAATGAGTGACACTTGAATGACACAGAGGTCCAGAAGGGTTCGCTCGTATTTGGTCTGAAAGGCGACGGCGTCCTGTCTTCGCATGAAAGTCACGGTTCCACTCCTTTGGCCGCCAATCGTCACAATCTTACACGACTCGATAGCACCGATCGGTTTGCACAGCCGTCTAATGGCCATCTCATTGGTAGAGGCGGCCAACCCTTTGATAAGCACCGACCGCTTCTGATTCGGGTTCACTACCACTCGATTGAGCACTGGTTTGCTATTAGTATTCGTCGTCGGAATCATGACACGTCTCGCTGTCTGTTGTGGTAATTGTTTCATCAGTTGTGGCGATCGGTTCAGTAATGTCGCGATCTGTTGTTGCTGTGGAGGTCTAACCGCAGTATTCGGCTGAACTACCGGCGCTTTCATGGGCGGCAACTGTGGCACCGGTGGGCCGCCTCCCGACGCCCTCAAACGCTGAGCGGCCGTCGCTTTCCTTCGCTCCTCTTTCTTACGCAGAATCTCTTCGCGAAGACGTTTCTGTTCCTCCATTTTCTTCTTGTACTCCTCGTCCACACCGACCGCCGCCTCAATCTCTTTGTTAGCCCTCTGCTGCTGATTCTCGACTACCGGTGCGGCGCCGGTGTTCCTCACGATCGGCACCTCTTTGATGTTCTGTTGCTTTTTAGTCAACAACTGTTTGGCCCGTTTTGTCCGCAATTGGGCCGCTTTCAAGCTATCGGTGCCTCTCGGGTGCTGTTGTTCGCCACCAAACCCTCTGTTAGGCCTCTCTTGCGATGATTGCGACTGAAATGCCGGCCTTTTATTCACGATAGGCTTCATTTGATTCATGTTATGATGATTTGGTTTATTAAACATCTGCTGATTGGGCGGCGACTGAAACGGTTGACTGTTTTGTTGGCCTAATGTCGGGATTTGATTGTAATTGTGTTGAACAGGAAATCTTTGCTGATTATCCATCAACTGGTAGTGCTGTGGAGTGTTATAACTGTTATGCATGGGATGTGTCGGGTGTGATGTCTGGATGGGCTGAGTGGGGCCACCCATAAGCTGTTGATTTTGTTGGTAATTTGTATTATACGAGTGATTATTATTGGGCACAAAGTTGTGCTGCTGTTGCTGTGGTAGTGGAGGCTGTGATACATTCATCATAGCATTTGGCGGCCTATTCATTGACATTTGCTGTGGTATTAGCTGTTGACCCAAATTGTGTTGCATTGGATACATGTTGTGGACATTGCCTCCACCTCTCCATTGAGTGTCCATTTGCTGCACATAAATGAAAATCTCAGTCAACTATAAGTAGTCTTAAGAGCGAATCAATTGACACACACCTGGAAGTGTTGGTTATGTTGCTGTTGTGGCGGATGCTGTATAAGTGGTTGCTGTTGCTGTTGTGGTCGCAGTTGTGGAGGCATTTGAGGAATGGTTTGATCGTTGTATGAGTTATTGTTACCAATGAATTGAGGTCTCATTTGATGATTCATTTGTGGGTTGAATAGCATTTGCTGAGAAGTATTGACGTTTTGTTGTGGGAATTGATGCCGCGATTGGAGGCCAACGGGGACTTGAGGTCTGAACGGCTGGTCCAGAGGTCTTACGCTCTGCGAGAGATCAAACTGATTGGGCACTCGGGCCCTGAAGTGGGGGTTCACGTGAATGGTGTTCACCGAATTGGGGATGGGGTTGGCATTAGTTGGCTGTCCATACATATTAGCAATATTGGGACCAATCAGAGGCATTCGTTGCTGTGGCGGCTGTGGATGCGGTGGTGGTTGTTGTGGATGTAATGGACTCGAGTGCTGTACAACCATGGGTTGACTGCCCATTGGCTGCGGCAACGGAAGTAATCCCTGGTTTTGTCGATAATTATTGTGTCGATTGTGAGCATCATTTGTGGTGTGATTCGGGTGTGAATTGCGATACTTCTGTGGATTAGAGTTATGGCTACTATTGTGTCGCCTATTGTTATAATGACTGCGATTCTGATGGTTCTTCTCATTCACTTTCACCGACTCTAACGTATCGGGTATTTCGTGTCTTCGCGACGGAACCGACACTAAAGACATGATTCTCTCGCTCTTAAACCTTCCTCTGCGGCCGTCATCCCTATCCTCATCATCCTCTTCATCATCAATGGACTCATTAGTCTCCATCTGATGCTTATGCGAGGCGTTGACATCACTGTCCTCTCTGAGCAGCTCCTCTTCAGCGTCGGCATCGATGTCGGCGTCGAACTCGTCATCACCGGTCAGTAGTTGCAGGACATCCTCTTCCTCCATAACAACACCACTAATGGGATTGAAATTTGAGGTATAAATCACTCAAAACACGAGTGCCTTTCGGGAATCAAAACCACATTTGGATTCAATTAGCACTTCCTATAGACACGTCTGAATCCATTCATTCATTTAAGTTATATATTAAACAAATGATTGAATAAATTGCGAAACAATTTATCCAAAAAACTACTGTTAAAAGAGAGATTCAATTGCAATGTATGGTTACATCAGTAGTGCTGCCATTCAAGCCCTCATGTCTTCGCCGTATAGGTCACTGTCATCTGCGGTCACTAATTATCTCATCGATTCAAACGCTACTAAATCTCAACTCAACTATCGTGTCATTCATCGGATCCAATGAATGGTCAGATGGCGAGACATGAGAGCTTTGATCACATTTTATGTCAATTAAGCCATTGTTTTAATTAATACTACAAACAATTGTAATACAATTCAATACAGCTGTCAATCATCTCAATAGTGGTCCGGGCTTTCAATTAGTCCCTAAACGGCGTACCCCTCGCTATCAAATGGGGGGAACGGGTGGTAAAGCCCGCAGCTGTGCCCCCATACAGCCCACTGCCCATTGAAATGACATGATTTGCTTCAATTTGAATGTTACGGTCAGTAGTGAGACATTCATTGCATTCATATAGCATTCAATCAAATGTCGGATAATTAAGACTCTGATCTCGTATGGGATTAACAGTAATCTAATCTCTTATGGGATTAACAGTAATCTAAATATCATTGAAAACTGCATTAACTGTCGACACAAATGAACACTCAATCAAATGCCATACAAACACAGTATAAAACATAGGATTTATGTTTGCAAACAAATTGCATATATATATAATAGATATAAAAATAGAGTCAAATGATCAGGATGAATCGAGAAAATAGTAAATTATAATTAAAAAATAGTTAAATAAATGTATCAATTACAATTAGGGGATGATGGCGAGAAATACCTGGCTATATGATAGTCAATACAATTGTGTACTCATTAAGTGTGTATTCAAGTCAAAACTAATTAGATATTAGTTTTATTTTTAGTGGTACATGTATTAAATATTAAATTAAACTAGGTTAACACTAAATTAAACTAGGTTAACACTAAATTTAATTACAAACACCGATACAATTCGTGACAATTGATTGAGTTTTTTGTTTTAATTGTTTACCAAATGTTTGCACAAATTGAGTGCCATTTTGTGGTACGTCCACAAAACACGTGCAGTGTTTGCGTTGACGTTGTGTGTGAACGACCCCCGGGTTTGACACCCAAAACAGACAAACCATTGAACGCTTGCATTGAATTGACTGACAGTTACGGCTAACATATAGTGATCACCGCATTGGATCAGCTATGGTGAAGACGAGTACCAATGAGGACGAGACGAGACATTACATGATATCGCGGGCCAAGAGTTGCCTGAAGACGGGTGACTCGAGTTATGCCAAGTGTTGGGTCATCACCGCTAACGCACTGTTCCCGCACAACGACACCATTAAGGTCTGTCACACCATCACCCGTGGATCCATTAGATGATAATACATGTGATTTGATGTTCAGATGGAGTCGTACGAGATGTCCAAATGCGACGGCAATGTGGAGGAAGCGGTGAAATACTTGTGCGAAATGTTTGACACCAAAGACTGCGAGCAAGAGCTGAGCCAAGAGTTCAACAAAATTATCATCTCTTGTCGTAACGAATGGCAAACCCATCACTTGAATGAACAACAAATGCATTCACTGTTTGGCAACAATTGGTTGAATCTGAACCAAACATCCATTCAGTTTTACGCCAAACTCTTCGCGTCGCTGTCCACTGAATATCAGTACAAACTCTTGAGACGAGTGGCCGATAGGACTGACGATAAACTCGTTTTAATCGATTTATTGCTGTTTATACTCAAGAGATTCCCCGAAAGTGTGGTCGAGATTGGGATCAAATTGATTGACATCATGGATGAGAGCGGTGTTGACTCGACAGGTGATTCCGATCACCACTTGAGTCGATACTTGAAGAAAAAGTTGGTTTTTGATGTCTTGCCACTGATTTTTGCCACAAACTCGCCGCTAGTTCTCGAGTCGGACGTCATCAAGAAGTTGATGCAAAAGACACTGAAATACTTTGTCGAGAAACTGATTGCACCGCTAAGCGACCGAAACTACCAGAACCTCGACGCCAATGATGACAATCAGGACAGCGGTTCCGGTAATAAGGAGACCAACGAAATACTGGAACACAAGGCGTCCGAAATATTTCACTTAATCGGTCTCAAGAACCAGTGGAAGCTCTTCGAGAGCATCGACTTTCTGAATGAGAAGCAATTGGAACTGATTTACGACAAGATATCGCACTTTATCGACGAGTTTCGGTTCAAAGGGGACACGGATTCGCCGATGGATTTGAGTTCAGCCACGACTGCGATGATCGGCGGCGACGAACACACGAACCAACAGATCCTTTACGCCACTCTTCTCCTGTTCCTCCAGTGTCTCCACAAATAAAAGGGGACACGGATTCGCCGATGGATTTGAGTTCAGCCACGACTGCGATGATCGGCGGCGACGAACACACGAACCAACAGATCCTTTACGCCACTCTTCTCCTGTTCCTCCAGTGTCTCCACAAATACCTGACATTAAGCGCAGACATCGTACTCATCGAGCAGTCCAACCACGCCTTCAACGAGACTAAGATCGCGCTGTCGTTGAATAAGAAGCGAAAACTGGCCGAACCTGACCTCCAGACCCACGACCTCCACATGAAGCAGATCTTTGTGGTCGCCTCTAAGGCGCTGAAACTACTTCAGGAGAATCTCACCATAAGTTCAGGTAATTTCGTGGCATTTGAATCCCAGTGCCCTCTCATCTCATTTGTATGCTTTTCGTTTAGATTTTATCAAAATATCGGAAACAATTGGATTGAATTCGTGTCACTCTTACCACTCATTCGTAATCGACTCAAACATATATAGAGCCGAATATAACGAGGTTTCCGCACAAATAGCCAACAGAAAGACACCGAATACAAAATATCGGAAACAATTGGATTGAATTCGTGTCACTCTTACCACTCATTCGTAATCGACTCAAACATATATAGAGCCGAATATAACGAGGTTTCCGCACAAATAGCTAACAGAAAGACACCGAATATTAAGAGTAATTTACAGCTGATATCGGTGTCACTGATGCTTCACGACTATAACGCCACACTTAAGTACTGTCTCGACTCCATCGAGTGTCTGCCCCTCAAGAACAACCCCTGCGACGACACTAAAAGCAAAACCACGGTCACCGACAACGGCGCCCACGAGTCGAGTGTCAGCGCTCGACAACTGTATTTCCTGCCGATTACTGTCGACGATATACTCAATTACATAATAGAAGTCATAATAATGTGTCTCAAAGACAGAGTGTTATTATCCCTAAAACCGAGTGATGTAGGCATCGGTCACCTACTGGTGCTCTCGCAGTACAAGTGGCCAAACAATGTGCAACTATTCCTGACGTGTATGTCATTCGTGCGGAATGGGGCCAAAGTTCACGGCTCTCAGGGGCAGCAGAAGTTCACTTACCCCTACTTTTTCACGTATATATTCATACCGGATATCATCGAAGAGGTGATGAGTACTGTGGATAAGCGACAGATACTAATGGAACTGAAACCCCCGGCCACAGCACTGGGCGCTCAGCTCAAGACCTCCAGCAAAGTGATCACCACTCGGGGTGTGAACAAAGGGTTCATTGAGGAGAACCGGTCGTCGCTCATACAGCAGATGAAAGTCAGCAAAACATTGATTCCGAACCAATTGTTTCTCGATTTCATAAACAAAGAAATTCGTGCTTTTATTACATCTTCTCATAAATAATCACTAAATAAAACCCATTATTAACTCATAGGACAGCGCTTCGCAAGTAATTTGTTAAACACAACGACTTATTAAACTCTTTCGATAGTCTATCCCATAACTCATCAGTCATTTGGGATAACTGTTCGCACCGTGTCTTAAGGGCTTCATTGGTGACGATGTCTTCGGTGTGTATTTTGAGGAATAATCCCAAATATGACTGAATCAGTTCGAAGTCCTTATTAGTCTTAAGCGTCGCTTCCATTGCGTCCAAAAAATAGATCAACAGATTTGGCGAACCATTGAGTTGTGTGGATAGGGATCGGATCTCGGCGTCGATGGCTGAGGGACCCATCGTTTTAAGGAGATCCAGCAGTGGATCATAATTAGACTCATTCTCATGGCATGTAATGATTAACTTTCCAAACATTGAAATGGGTTTCAATTTGTCAACAATATGTGAATCAATTTGTTTGTCTTTATTCTTGTGGTCATCTTTGTCTTCGATGGCAAACTTGGGTTCGAGTCCCGCGACTGTCGGCAGAAAGAAGGGGGCGTTTTCGGGCTTATGTACCGGTTCTTTGGGTTTATTCCGTTTCTGTACACAAAAACAATTCATTAGATTTCAAGTAAAAAACAATTCAATCGAAACTAACTTTAATTAAATCCAAACACAAGAGATTTTTCCACTTCGAGTCCGGAAGCGACGACAATGTTATCAAGTCGTTAGCCAACTGTTCCGGTGATTTATATACAACATCTTCATTGGTATCCATTTGTTCTACATCTTCGGTGCCATCGAATACGGCATTTGATTCAATCATTTCTTCCTCCTCTTCCTCATCGCTGCGAATAACCGGCATTTCCAGCAAAACAGGTTCAAAGTCTTGAGGCAATGGCCGCAGAGTGATGGGTGCGTACAGCGAGATGTTTGCCCACAAATAGATGCCGACCTCTTCAGAGTGAGCCGTCGCCAAGAACTCACCGGTCGGTGACAGTGAGAGACTGACGCAAGGAGTGGACACACGAAAGGCGTCCACTAATAAACCTAACGGCAGATCCCAGACACGGATAATGGAGTCCATACTGGAGGTGATGAGCCAACGGCTCTCGTTATTGAAGCACATGTCTGTCACGCGGTTCCCGTGCGGACCCAACACACGGATCGGTCGACGCATTTCGCAGTCAATTATATTTACGTAAAAGTTGTCTAAAGATACCGCTAATAGAGAGCTGTAAGAAAATGTTAGATAATGACCGATATTTAAAGTTTTATTATACGCTAATTGAATGCAAAACAAACCTCTCTTTATGTAAAACCAATTGACTGATGGGTGCGTCTAATGTCAGTTCACCTAACAATCCTTTGCCATTAAATCGCCAAAACTTTAATTTAGAGTCGTTGCCACCGCTTATGACAAACTGGTTGAGTCCATCACTGGCCACACCTCTCACAGCACTTGCATGCGCTTAAATCAATTAAAAGTTTATGAACACCACTATATTCCTAAACATTATGCCATTAAATTACCTCTCTTGCCATAAGTGGCCCTATGAATGCCTGACTGTATGTTATACCGGTCGACATGACCCGTATTATAACCCATTGTCACAAAATTTCCACAACTACTCAAACACACGCACTGTTGACAAAATATTATGTAAATATGGGTAAAAAATGATTATTTCACACATCAGTCACATACCAGTGCCACAACATTGTATTGCCCGGCGAACCGTTGGTGCAATAGTTTATGTTTACCCATACGGCAGTTGTCGAAGGACCAGGTGGTCACCGTATTAAGCCTCCGATGACACGCCGCTATACCATCCCATTCCTTCTCACGAGTGGTCTCTATATTACAAATGCAATCACAAATCAATTTGTCATCAAATTTATTGCAATGGTTTGCATACCGGCTGTGAAATCGACGATCGGTTTCATACGGTGGGTGTCTTTGCGGACGCCTTTCTTTTTGGATAACTTTCTATTATATGAAGCGATTCCGAGGTTTCGATTCAATCGCTCCGAGAATATGGAAAACGCTCTCAAACTCGAGTCCAGACCAGCGCTCAAAACATACTGGCCTTTGAAGCCGTGAAACCGTATTCTTGTGGGCGGTTTCGTGTGCCCTTCGCGTTGATACAGAATACGTCCGGTGCTGTCGGACTCATCGAAACACCAAATCTTCAGCGAATTATCCGTCGAATTGGTGACCAGCAGTGGTTCCCTTTCGATGAAAGTAGTGCCGACCACTTGTCCGCTATGAATGTGTCTCATCTGAGACTCGAGTCTCTTGTGCTCTAAATTCCAAACCGCCAAATGGCCGGACATTGAGGCCGACACCATAAACGGTTGTCCATCGCTGCGAAAGCTCAGGCACTGCACTGAACCCCATTCCTGTCGAAACTTCATGAGTGTCTCATCGATGCGGAGGTTATGTATATAAATGGATCCGTTCTCCAGACCGATGGCTACGATGTCGATGGCCGGCGCTTGAGATAACTGTGTCACTCGACTCTGCCATCCTTTGAACGTATGGATCAGTGTTTGTGTCCGAAGATTCCACAACTGAAGAGCTCCCTGTGCGGAACCGATCAGAATTTTGTTGATATAAGTGGACGGGTGTATGAGTGCCGTCATGCGGAACGACTCCTCATTGAATGGTAGGGTTAGTGTCTGCTCTTGAGTCCGGATCTCCCAAACCCTGAGTGTGTTTTCGGCGTCTATTGCTATCAAATGGGGACCAAATGGCAGGACGTGTTCAACGGTCTGAAGGCATCCCACAAATGATCTGCATTTCTATACCATTACCACAAACTTTGTATTAATAATCCATTAATTGATTCATATATTGGTATTCATTACCCATTTGTGGCCGTATTTCCAGCCGAAGATCTCGTTATCGGCAGCCGTGTAGACATACTTGGAATCGCTGGTCAAGACATTGATGTCGGACGCGTGGGCCACACCTGTCAACGAGTGTCAATGATAATTAAGATCACGAGGAATGAGTTGGTGGTAAGTATGGCGTGAAATACATGTCTCGATGAGTTTGAGTTTATGATTGAACACCAGAAACGTGTTGTTGGAGACCGTAATGACCCGGGTTTGAGACAATTTGTCGATATATCGCACGATGTGTGGCACGTGTGTCGACACCAGACCCACACTCTTGTAGCCCTCGAAGAGCTTGCTCTTCGTGTCCGTGGGATCAGTCATCGGTTGATTGTCTACTTCTTGAGTCATACTTTGATTTGTAATTAAATTTAACACTACTTTCAGATGACATGTGTTTGTGTTTACCATTCAAAGCATGTGTTTTCCCATACTATCCATAAATGACGTTAAGTTACGAAACTTTTTTCAATTGATTACGAGAATTGTAATAAAAGTTTTATTCAATTATTTTTATGCATTTATTTTAGAAATTAATTATTTTTCTAATTTATTACTATTAGATACGATACCAATGGATGAGTTATCGGTGTATAGGCTATAAATGGAGATGTGTTTAGTAATTAGTTTTTATTTTATTTAGTTTTCAAACCTTTTCTCAAACAAGTGATTGATATTTAGTTCGTTATTTAAAAATTGTTTGATTTGTCCGTAACCTAAACAATACAATCGAAAGCCAAGTCGTTGTAACAGTCGGATCTGTAGGGAAGGGATGGCTCTTAGGATGGATCTGTCATTAAGTGAATAATCATTGTTATGAATGACATGAATGGCAGAGTAGTCGGCGAACATCCCTTCCCTCAGTTCATTCGTATCGCAATTGAATGAAAAATCAATTGATTTGTTATTAATGACAAGAATTGGTTGAGTAGTGAATGGGAATACTTGACACAAATGCACTTTCGATGGACTTAATTGCGTTTTCAATGTCTCATACAATTGATATATGGGTCCCAATCCCCCTCTCTTAGTGTATGCTTTAAGTCTTATTCCACTTAATTGTTTGCCTTTCAATAAGATATGAGAAAATTCGTCATATTTATCGATTGAAAGACAAGTATTCAGTATTAAAAGATATGTCTTAAAGTCCGGATTCACTGACTCTGTGGGACATAAAAAACAAAACTTCTTATAAAACTTAAGTATCAATCAAATCTATTTGAGACTCACTTTCAATCACATGAATAGAGTTGGAATCAAAACAGCGTTCAATCAAATCTTTCGGAAAGTATTGGTTACAACAAAAATGAGTCAAAATGTTTGGTAAATATTCAATTAACTGATCACAACTTGCAATATATTTACTAATATTGTCTAAAGTGGTGACAGGGATGTCATGATGGAAATCATTAGCACATAATAGCAATCTATCAATATATTTATCCCGAAACATCTTATGGATGTCATCCCGTGGTGTTGCCTCTAATTGACTGAACGTCTCGTCAATTATTGTCTTATCATAAAGTTTGGTCTCATTTAAGAGTCTAATCAATTGGATCAATACAAACACATTATTATTAGACAATTGTTTGTACTTTTCGATCAGTTTATAGACTTCTCGTTTGTATATGAAATCATAGGAAAAGCGAATGGCTTTCAAAATATCTGTTTTCGTAAAACTATTTGTTTGACTAGAGATCGATGACAATGTCTTGTGGATCACCGCACGGAACAAGAGATGCGTGAGTTTAGTGTCAGTCTTCAGGAACGACATGCAGACGATCGCCATCTCATCCAAAGTCATACCATCGATGAGGCGCTCGGTTTGCCGACAGATATATGACATGTATTTGTCATCGACTATGCGGTAGATATTGAGATAATACAGGATTTGAAGCAATTCTTGTTTCGATAGATCCAGTTGTCTATCGGCTATCACTTTCACCAATAGTTTATTATATTTACAATATTTAGCGACATTTAGACCGCAGAAGAGGTTCGCGATCACCAGCTTTTGCCACAACTCTTCGTGAGTATCAACCGCGGCGTTCATCTCAAGTCGATGTGTCAACTCGTTGTCCAAATTCATCCACATTTTCATGACATTTGATTGAAAGCTATTGTTATTAGTTTGCCATAAAGTGATGGTTCTTAAGCACGAGATCAGATGAGAGTCCGATAGTGTGGACAACACTTTCACCAACCGATGCATCTTGAGGTCAAAGAAGGCGTAATATTTGGGACAAATGGTAATGAAATCCCAGTATATCTTCGACAAGTTTTTGTCACTTATAGCACTTCCACGCAAGTGATGATCACTCGTGAGTGCCATCGACTCTATCACACGCATGGCATTGCGATTGTGGTTAAATTGATCCCAATTTCGCACCACTCGTCCTATCGATAAATATCTTCTCAAACAACGCCTTGAATTGTGGATCAAATGCATCCGAAACCTAATCATAATATCACACAAACGGATCCCAAACCACACAAAGTCGTTGAGTTTTGTTTCTTAGATATCATATCAATAGACAACTGGTGTCTCATAAATAACGTTACGCTTGAAGTGAAGCCCTGAATGTGTGTCACGTGTCAAACACGTGAGGCGTTTGTGACTCCCTTTCACTCAATTGATGCCATTATTTATGGGCTTTCGGTGAATGTTATGACGAAATGTTGACAAAAATGACTCAATGTTTACATCTCTTGGACACCAAATAAAGACAATTATCTGACACCTGATCCATGGTTTGAATTAACACACAGACAATGAGTACGCCGGCGGATCACCGGAAGATAATCACCGATAGAGTGGAGAAGATGTCGCCGACGGATGGCATCCGATATCTGCTGCAAGAAGTGGCGAAATCGCAGACCAATGCCCGCGACATCGAAAACATCACCGAAAAGGTGCTGAAGGAGAGGGAAGTGGTTATGTATGAGCTGAAGAAGTATCAGCACGTGTACCAGACTTACCACCAGTTGGAGAGCCGTTTCGTGCAGCTGCTCAACAAGAAGCAGGAGTTGTCTCATCACCGGTTGTTCCTCTTCAGCAGTATTAAGAAACTCCAGAAACAGTTGGATGTGACTAATCAGAGCAATGGTGGACCACCGGAACCCCTGCCCATCCCCGATCCCTTACCACCAGTTCCTGAATGCCTTAAAAAGCCTCACTTAAGCCCTATTCCTCCGCCAATACCGACACCACATCGACTGTTGCCTGAGTTGGAGTGTCTGCCCGACAGACCACCGATTAATAGGCATAACCCCATTAAGAGGAATGTGTCCACACCTAAGACACCCATTGGATCCAATTTTAAGACACCCTTTAACCACATTAACAAAAGAGGTCGCATAAGTCGGTTCCAACCAATAAATTTTGTCAGTACAGACACATACATTGATCCCAACTCTAAGATTGCCATCAATTCTAATGATAACAATACTAATGTCAAGACTCCGTCCATTGATACCAATTCTACCACTTCTTTGACTCAAAATGTTGACCAAAATATGGACCTTAAAGTGAATCCCAGAAGGAAATCATCTGAAGATAAAAGTGGACAATTGGATGATAACTACTCCAATATCTCAAACAGAAGTGCTAATGGATGGGAGACTAAGCCCACAGACTATGACAACGAGCTTAAGATATCTGAAGAAATGGATCACGAGTTGAGCGAAGAGAATGCCATTCAAAAGCAGTCAGACATTAGATCTCAAAGACGTGATTCAAATAAGAAAAGAGTTGATAAGACTCTCCATAAGAGTGACAATAATTTGCAAAAGAGAGACAATAGTTTGGAAATGAGTGACAACTCACACATCAAGAGATTGAGACACAAATACAATGAATGCGATGACAAACACATGTTTGAAGAGCGAAACGCCGGTAAACGCACAGACAGTCGTGAAAGTGATCACAAAAGTGGTGAACAGTATTATCACAAGAAAACGAAAAGTCGTGTCAATGATATCAATGAAAGGCAAAGACCACAGAAAGAGAGGTCACGAACTCCTAAGCAGTCAAATCAAAGTCAATCTCAAGACTCGGATCGGGTTCGAGACAAAGTGGTGCCGAAGAAAAAGAGAGAAAAAAGTGAAAAGCGTTCAAAAACTACGGATAAGAAGGAGAAGAAGGGTTCGACGAAACATAAGTCACACCAAAGCCATAGATCTAAGAGTTCTTCAAAGTCTTCTCTTGAGTCTAAAAGTCATGAGAAGAGTTCACATGAAGTGTTGAACTTAAGAACTGACTCAAGAAACGGCACCAAAAGTGAAAGAAATGACAAGACATCTGATAAGATAAGGGATCGTAAAACGATTAACAGTGAGGTTATAGTGAGGAGTGTTTTGTCAAAAGTGGAGAAAATTACGATAAAAGAGTCGACAAATGGTGTGACAAAAGATGATACAAATGAAGTGAAACCTAAATGTGATGACAAAACCGGTAATCAATCGATAGCTTCAATAGTTTCTCGTAAAAATACAACTATTGAGCCAATGATTGAGCCCAAGGCTCAGGCCACAACTCCTACTAAACCTGTGGTCACTGATAGCAAACCAATTGGCACTGATTGCAAACCTATGAGTCTAAACACCTCATTATCATCAGGCAAACGCTCAAGATTAATGTTTAAACTCCAGCGTAACAATGTTTTCAGTCAGGTTTTGTCACAAAATGTTCAAAATAATACCATTAGTAGCGATGAGAGTAAGAGAAAAGTTTTAATACAACGAAAACTGTCGAAAGAGTTGCTGCAAAAGAAAGCAGTGAAAAAGTTGTCCGCAATTAACACTATAATTAATTGAATGCTTTAGTAATTAGTGCTGTATTTAAATTATTTAATTTTTAATATTTACTTAATTGTCTGAAACTCTGAATAATAATTATATAAAATATGTTTTTGATTAATGTGTGAATTATGAATTTGAATTGTGAATTATGAAGTAATAATTTGAAAAACCAATAAAACTACTGCTTTTTGGATATATTTAAGTGCTATTTACGGTATATTTTTAATTGTATTTATTATCGACTCAATTGCTATCAAAGTAATGGCAGCTAAAAAGCCGAGAGTAGGCGCGACCATAATACCCGACTTGTCCGAGAAGTTGGAGCGCCTTAAGAGGGGACTGATTGCGGACACAGTGCCCATAGCATCCCGGCGCTACCCAAACTACAAGGAGTCTCAGATCAGGCGTAGCCTAAAAAGCGGTCGTTTCGCCACATTTGGTCCCTTACGGGTGCGAAGCAAACCCTTTAGACAGGCTGTGTGTCGATACGCACCGCCCTATTACTTCTGGCACAACGAGTACATGAGAAGAAAGAAACCCAAACCACTGGTGCCGGCGGACGTCGTCAAGACTGATCCCACGGAAGCTGATCCCGACGGTGACGTGACCTGTATCTGGTGCGATGAAAGGGTGCCTTTCGGTGACTACACGGACCACAAGGCAAAGCAATGCAAAAAGAGGTCTCAATTCAAGGGTTGGGGTTATTATCAGTGCTTCATATGTAGGGATGGCTTCCTCGATGCTAAGAGTTTTGACGAGCACTACGACCAACACTTCCCCTTTCAAGTGGTCGGTTGCAACCAAAAGCCTAGTCATCCCATTATCTGCAGAGATCACGCCAAACGCAACAAATGGCTGTAATCTTGTGTCAAGTTTTTGTTATATTATATTAAGTGTTGTTTTCTGTAAGAAATTCTCAATTCTTAACATTTTTGTTATATTATCTCAATTTTTAACCGACTTTTAATAAGTTTTTTATATTTCAACTGTTTTTTATTATATCAATATTTTCTTAATGTGTAATTAGTATAAAATTCAACGAATGTGTAAAATTAATTTCAACGACTGTTTCATAATCAGTATTAAAATAATTATTGTATTAAAAATAAAATGTAATTATAGTTATAAATAAATGAAAAGTAGATACGATTAGCGAAAAAATAATGTGTTTAAAAAAACTTTTACTCAATATCCAAACCCTTATATATGTCCAGAATCCTTAGCCATTGAATGAAATATGGACAGGGGGTTATTTAGGAGTTCTTGTGGGGAATCATATTCAGCTATCTGTCCTTTGCTCATAACGACAACCCTATCGTAATCCAGAATCGTATTCAACCGGTGAGCAATCGTAACGATCGTACAGTCATTAAACTCAGTCCTAATGGTGCGTTGGATCAGCTCATCGGTCTCGATGTCGACCGCAGCGGTCGCCTCATCCAACACAATGATCTTGGATTTGCGTAACAGTGCCCGCGCCAAACATATCAACTGCTTTTGGCCGACACTCAAGTTGTCGCCCCCTTCGCTCACCGGATGGCTGAGTCCTTCATCGAGTGAATCCACAAACTCTTTGAGATGTGCCAACTCTAGCGCCTGCCATATGTCGGCGTCCGAGTGCTTCTCGAATGGATCCAAATTGAGTCTTAAGGTGCCAGTGAATAGGACCGGATCCTGAGGTATGATTGTTATCCGCGAGCGCAGGTCATAGAGACCTATTGTGCTGATATCGACGCCATCGATGGCTATGGAACCGCCCGCAGACTCTATGAGTCTAAAGAGGGCTAATGTCAGCGATGATTTGCCGGCACCTGTCCGGCCTACTACTCCCACTCTATGGCCGGCGGTGATGTCAAATGATATCTCTTTCAAAACCAGATCCAATCCCTCTCTATATCTGGTGCTGTAGCCATTAAAAGCTATACAACCCTTTTGTGGCCACTCAGCCACCGGCTGAGCCTCGGGTTTGTGCCATAGAGCCTAAAATTAATGTAAAAAAGTTTTATTTATTAATATAGGATTAAAATTANATGTCAAATGATATCTCTTTCAAAACCAGATCCAATCCCTCTCTATATCTGGTGCTGTAGCCATTAAAAGCTATACAACCCTTTTGTGGCCACTCAGCCACCGGCTGAGCCTCGGGTTTGTGCCATAGAGCCTAAAATTAATGTAAAAAAGTTTTATTTATTAATATAGGATTAAAATTAGGATAAAGTCTTGGATACATACCTCTAATGGAGTTTGTGTGTACTCCAGACACCGCTCAACCGATACAATATTGGTCTCCAATTGAGTGGTCGCACGGATCAAGTTATTCAACGTCCGGGTGATAGTCATGGCGTAACTGAGCGTAAGTCCGGCCACACCGGGACTCAACGTTTTTCTAGCAATCACGGCATACATCGCGTTCACAAATATTATACAATATCCCAAAAACTCCAGACGTATGGACAGCCAACAGCTGGTCAGAGTAGCCGCAAAAGTA
Organism: Oppiella nova; assembly: GCA_905397405.1. Taxonomy (NCBI): domain Eukaryota; kingdom Metazoa; phylum Arthropoda; class Arachnida; order Sarcoptiformes; family Oppiidae; genus Oppiella; species Oppiella nova. Next base: position 27,441 of record CAJPVJ010000195.1, read on the forward strand.
CTCATATTATTCATATCTACCCTTTTATTTGATTCATCGATAAACTTGTCGACTGACCCGTAGGCCCTGATACTGGTGGCACCGGTAAGTGTCTCTGAAAAGTGTATATAAATTGGCGATCGAGTGGTCGACTCAATTCGCCGCAACTGGCGAGAGGTCGGGATGTATAGGCGCTGAACAAACATATATACGAGTCCTATGGGGAGTAGGAATACCAGTTGATTACCGCAAAGCTACCGGTAGTGGTGTTACCGGCTATACCGTGCTTTACAGACGTAGTTTCAGTAGGCCTATAAGTATGGGTTGTATCACAGCGTCTATAGCTGCAGAGCGCTCTTAGCCAAATATATCCGTCCCATAGGAGTGGTATCAAAAAATGACATAGGTGCTCGGAATATGTGGTGCAACATATCGTTGTGCAATATCCGGGCACCTCTTAGTGTCGCCAAATTCATGGTAATGGCAGATATGAACAAAAAGATAGCCTCCCCGCAGCCCAACACCCCGTATATGCCGAGCCGTATGTTCCGCCACCGGATGTCGTGCTGGGAGAGCCCCAGCAACCGCAGCAGCGAGGTCTCCCTGTCGGTGACTGAGCTGGGGTGTAACTTTGGTGACCTGCGATACATGCTATACTCATATCGTTGCCACGGGTGTTATGGCTAGGCGACAAAGTACGCCCAATAGACACTCCACTTGACTGATCCGGTTTCGGATTTTTCAGATTCAGTCAGTTTTGACATTTTCTTGCGTTTTTTCGTTTCATCCGTTTTGGACACGTCTTGGTTTGCACTCAATTTAGACACTTTCGAGACATTACTTTGAGTCCGTTTCCGCTCAATGGCTTCGGATATGCTACCGGTGCTCTTTGTCAACGACGTCTGCCTCTCAAAACTGCCGCTTTTGACCACTTCGTCGATGAGCGCCAGTTCCTCCTCATCCATGTCTTCATCGGCAGGAAGACACTACACGCTGTTGTCTTTGAGACGCTTTAGCGGCGGCAAAAAGTTGTCAACGACTATACTTGGCGTGAGTCTCTACTCGGGTAAGAAGTACTGGTGATAAAGTAGCGTAAATCTGTTGACTGATATCCGGTGTGTCACCAAAACTCTGGTCTTATTCTTGAGCATACCATTGGGTCCAATGACTTTGTCAAAGATATGTTTGCCTACATTGGCGTCCAATGCGGATAAGGGGTCGTCCAATAGGTAGACATCGGAGTCCGAATAACAGGCCCTCGCCATCGATACCCTCTGTTTCTGACCCCCTGTCATACAAACAATAAAAAAATTACAAATTAGTTAATTTGTTACGAAATACTCAGTGATAGCTAAACAGCCGGCGCTCACCCGACAAATTGATGCCTTTCTCGCCGATCTCAGTGGTCTGTCCGCCGGGAAGTATCTCGAGATCCTGAACCAGAGCGCAGTTATCTATAATTTTGTTCAGCTTTTTCTCGTCCAAAGGGTTCGTGTATATGATATTTTGTCTGAGGGTAGCGTTTTGTATCCAGGCCTGTTGGGGTACAAACGCTACGCTGCCATTGATATTGATAGTGCCCTTCACCTTGTTCATATCGCCCAACAGGGCGTGTAATAGGGACGACTTGCCGGCCCCGACTTGTCCCACAATTGCGATCAGCTTATTCTTGGGGACAGTTAGGGTTATGTCAGAAAGTGTCTGATTATCGGATTTGGTCCACGAAAAGGACGCCTTCTCCACGACAATAGCGTCTTTGCTTTTTATATCGCGGGTTATGGACTGGGAGTCGATCTCATGGCCAGACATATACTTATTGATACGTTTTATAGACACTGAAAACTATGGACCAGAAAGTGATTAGTGATTTAAAGTAACTTTTATACAAAATTACAAACCATTGCATAGAAGGAGATAAGTCGGGGCATGAGATTCAATGGGAACCGTAGCTGATTGAACAGGGAAAGGGAGACAAATGCCTTCTGTGGGGTTAGTATATTATTTGAGTCCATTAAGACAAATGTCGTGAAACTAGTGATCGACACCTAAACCAAAATGTAAATCAATAAACCATAAAATAAGATAAATGTCTTAATATCTCACTAGAAAAGTGGCCGAGTTGAATATGTAGACCATGGCACCCTGGAAGTAGGCCCTTGTGGTCAACTGTTTGACCTCATTGTTACGCTTCTCCATCACCTGGTCGTCGAAAGACTGTTCCCAAGCGTATAGTTTCAACACTTTAATACCACTCAGTATTTCGTTCATTAACTTAATCCTCTTGTCTTTGTGTAACATAAGTCTGTTAGTAATGTAACGCATTTTGCCGGTTATGTAGCCATTGATTGGGATGAGGATCAGCATCGCTCCCAGACCTACGTGTGATCAACGGGTTTGTGGTTAGAAATTAGGATAATTTTATTCCCTGTGTTGTAAAGGTAGTCATACCGGCTAAGGATGCTATTCCTAACTGTTGCCATAATAAATACATAGCGACTGCAATCTGAAGTGGTGATGACCAGGTCTCGTTGATTATCTGAACAAACTCTACGATTCTTGAGGTGTCGATAGCCATTAGATTAACAATTTCTCCAATCGTGAAGTCTCTGCGACCAGTGCTCGACAACCGGAGGCTCTGATCATTAAAAAAAACTTATATTAAA
>CAJPVJ010000196.1:0-32948 GCA_905397405.1 Oppiella nova
GTTGTTCATCGTAAAAGTTGGGCGCCTTTACCATATTTGGTTTGATGCACCGCACGTACCACGGATTGGTTGAGTGCAACAGATCTACCAGTGCTGTCAACTGGAATCTGAATGCATCGCCGACTGTCGGCCGACCCTTACTTGTTTTGGTTGACCCCTCGGGCCTATTGACCGACGCGTATGTCGTATTCGCCACACGACTGGCCGTTACGCTCAACAGATCCTATGAATGGATGCAAACATTTAGTGAAACAGTTTTAAGATTAGGTAATCCATGCATTAATCAATAAACAGTTTATTCATTTACTTCAGCTGTCATTTGGTAACTCCAATACCACTGAGGAATGAATGCAAAGCATAAATGATTAGCAAAGCGTCAGATAATTGGCAGTGAATGGCAAACAAGTGATAGGGATGTGAGACAATAAATACCTGAAATTTGACCAAATCTTTGACAAAGATATTGGACGAGTCGTGCATCAGATCAAAGAGCTGGTCCTGTTGTACGTCTTTGTTCTTCTCGAGGAAACCGGTGATATTATAGACCACATCTCCGGCGTAGTGTTTGATCCCAAACTCCATTTCCCAGCGCCTCCTATCCTCACCGCGAATATAGTTCACGTGTGACTCAAACTCCGAGTGAAGTTTATTAACATATGTTGTGTCCGTTCCCTTAGGTATACGACACTCCTCTGTCAACAAACGTATGACACATTTGGGCGGCTTTTCCAGCAGTTCCAGACACGGGGTGTTGTCCGTGAAGTTGATGTGCGAAAAGGAGATGCCTTCCTGTCTATACTGTATTCACAAACAAATTTCAAAATTAGTCTCACATTTGACGGCATAAAGTATTGAACTATTCTTACGATCTCTTGCTCTAAGGCGAAGACATAGTGATTGAAAAATCGGTGCAGTTTTTCATTGGCATAATTGATGCACAACTGTTCAAAACTGTTGACATCGAAGTTCTCGAAGCCGAAGATGTCGAGTACACCGAGGAAGCGGTCACTGTCTTGGCCCGGGTTAGTGCACGTGTTGATGTAACTGACAATCCATGCAAATGTGCGCGAGTAGAGGGCTTTGGCCATTGCGTGTCGGTTCTCCCGGGCCTCGTGTAGTTTGAAGGGTATGTCAGTCACAGTTCCCCTCACATTAATCTGACGCTGAAGTGTGGCCAGAGTTAGCTTAAAAGCGTCGACACCCAGAAGCGTGGCCACCGTCGCGATCACCATCTCGTCGTCGGGACTCAATTTACAGCGCTCTCCGTCCAAATGGTCCTCAAACTGAAGGTTTCCTAACCATAAGATAGCGCTCAACACCGAGAAGATGCCGTCACACATCTCCGGAGGAATGTTGAGTACAGACATCGCCAGCCGTAACGAGTCAAACATGTTTGCGTCGTCCACGCCGTCTATCTTAACGCAACCGCTCTGCCGAAGGTATGCGTAGCTGTCGAGCGGGTCGATGAGGAACTGGTTGCGGATGTCTTCGTTGTATTGAGCGCTGGACACCAATTGGTAGAAGACGTGATAATTTCGTTCGCCGAAAGACTGGAATGTGATGCGCGACTGCTCGAGGAGGTAGTCCTGGATGATGCAGCCCTTGATCTGGTAGCGCCAGTCAAAACACACCTGGATGAATTTGCCGAACCGGCTCGAGTTGTCGTTCCGCACGGTCTTGGCGTTGCCGAAGGCCTCCAGAATGGTGTTCGCCTCGAGTATCTGGTGCTCCATCCATGTCGACTGGTTGGACGTAACGGTGCATAAGTACTGGAGTATGAATTTGGTGGACTCAGTCTTCCCGGCGCCCGACTCGCCCGATATGACACAGGCCTGGTTGGCGTTGTCCAGCTGTAGGTGACTATAGGCGGCCTCCGCGATGGCGAACACATGCGGCTCCTGTTGCGAGATCTTCTGGCCGTTGTATTTGAACACCCAGTCCTTCACCGAGTAATTGGATTATGAGATTAATGAGCATTTAATTCAATAATAAATGCAAAGAAAGCCAAAAGAAATTAATGCATTAAATGTTGACTTACGGTCTCATAAATGTCTAATTCTTTGTAGGGATTAACGGCAACCAGAATAGTTCCCGTATATGTCTGTGAAGGGGGAAAGGGATGATAATAATTACATTTAATTATATTTTTATACTGTAGTAAAAAGCATTATAAATAATATTAGCCATTTATAAATAAATTTTATATAAATTTAATTATTAATGAAGTTAAAGAATAATATATTTTCTAAATTAAACAAAAAAGAGATAAAATTCAATTGAATGATAAGGAAGTTGGTATAGACTTACATATATCTGTTCCCTCTCATATCGCACCTTCAAATTAGTATTGATCCCTCGCTCATCAATATTACTTATAACGGTCAGGTCTGGCACACCATCCTCGGGTCTCCAGCCTATGGAGTGGACACACATTATCTCACAGCAACAGTACAGACAAACAAGTAATCAATAAAAACAACACATAATATAATAGCGGTGTTAATGGAAATGAATTCTAAATGATATCGTGTTTTCCAGTGTTGCAGTGGAAAAGCCTTGGAGTGGCAAACGATTTCAAAAAGCATGAGATTTATAGCCATTATATTCTGGGAATTATATTATGTATTCTGTGTGCTATAAAAATGCTACAAAAATCACTTCACAAACGAGAAACAAAAAAAATTGTTCGCAAATAAGCATAACGTGAATGCAAGACAGGAAAGACTTTATCGCAAAGGAATTCGTAGCGAAAGTTACGCTAATAGTAAGAGACAGTAAAATCATGATTGAAATAAATGATTGCCGGATGAGTTATGACATAAATCATAAACGATATACAATATTATGTACAGAATCTATAGTCTATAGTATCTAGTATCTATACATTCGGAACTCAAAATTAGTTCATTGCTAACGATGTTTTTTATGATACTTTATGTATTCATTTGAGAATTGCTTATATAATATATAATTTAATAATTCAATCAAATGTATTGTGAATGCATTTCATTGTATGCCTTATAATTAAATAATGATTTACTAATTGAGCGATAAATTTGATGATATGTTCGGCCAACCAATCTATAAGTGTATTGACCTGAAGGCTAGGGGCGGTTGCCTTACGTTTGCCTTTTCAGTGCATTTTCTCAATCTTCACATTCATTCACATCTCTCTCACTAACACTCTTCCTATGCTCTCAATGCTCTCTCCAGTATAGCATCTCATATGTGATAAACATATATACAGTACTCGGAGTAAAATGTATTGCATTACAATTATTGGTATGGAAAATGCCATTCACAGCATCCAATAATTAGCGTACTTTCAAAAGCAAACACTTAGAGAGTAGGCCTACCTTTCTGTCCGCCGTCCCAGCCGTCCATCATATAATCATTGCATCACTAAATGGTGTATAAAATTAAAAACTCAAATAAATAAAAACTAGTTATTCGGTTGGTATGAGAGTCGAGGGTTTGTTTTGTTTGCACTAATGTTTGGTTGTGTTGCACAGGGAGGATGAGATGCCTTCCATTCACTCATTCACTGCTCACATCCGAGCTTCACTTTTATCGACCGCATAGTCAGTCAGTACGGAGCGACTGTTGTGCCACTGCTCTACCAGTGCTCTCTCTATTAGATGCCTTTCCTACTGATTCTCTATCCGCTCATACGCTGTATGTGTGCCGTATATATGGCATATCCTCTCGGTTTGTGAGCATCGCTTATACACCGATCCGTTTATATAGAGATACACCACTTATAGCTCATGTGTTGCAAACAGAATAAAGTATTGGCAGACATGCACTCCCGGTGCCAAACATACGGTGCACTCCTTTTTTCCTATGAGAGTTTATGACTCATTCATTGTCAACGATTTAGCCACTAATATATCGGTTAGTTTTTTAACACGTGAAACACTGACTGATATACAGATAATACAATGCATTGATTCATCGCAACGGTTAATAACATTAAAGTATAGAAAAGTGGGAATTATTCACGAATTGATTGCATAATAGGTTTGAAAGTAAGGTATAACTCATACCCAACACAATATCTCATTTATACAAAAACTTGTAAAACCACTTTTGATGTAATCGTATATTTATTTTCAATTGTGTTTTCTTGAAGTTTTCTCAAACTCTCAAATCTCTTCTCAATCTATTCATACACTGAAACTCTTATAAACTATTGAAAGTTTTGTATAAAATTATTGAAAGTATTTTGTGATTCATTTAAAATGTATTTTTCATTTCCTTTCCTCTAATTTAAGTGTTTTTCCGATGAAATAAGTATTAAAATTATAATATGTTTGACAAAATTGTTTGGTATCTTATTTGTCATTTTAAAAAACCTTTTTTGTGTAAATAATTTACATTCACTTTAGACACTAATACCTTTAAGTAGTTTTAATACTTTTAGTGAGAAACTAATGTAAAGTTTTTTCGTAAGAATTTCAAAAATAAAAAATCAAATAAAAAGTAAAAAATTAGATTAAATAACAAGATATTTAAGCCAAACATGAAATTTCCAGTGAATTACGAGTTAATTAAAGAAATGGATTTTGAAAATAAATTATTCATTGAAAAGGCGTCCAAAAACTGATACCCGAAAACATATTCATCATTAAAAATCGATACAAAATTTATTATTATTTTTTAATAACAAAATATAAATTCAATAAATTATTCATCGCGTTCATAATATTCACAAAACTATTATGTAATGACAAAGTTGTTACAATAAATTCATGTTACAATAGTATTTAATAGGAGTTCACTTGTAATCACATGTTAAACAGCATTATAATCGAGATATTTATGAATCTAATTAAAAGTTTATGAGAAAAAGTGCACAAAACTTGTGAAACACAGAAACGAGTCATTGGTTGCCGTTTGAGGCATAGAGAGGGCGACACCTATTGCTAAGCCATACGAGTGTTGCCATAACTGCACACCAAAAGCACATCCCTTTCCGCCGTTCCCTTCAAATCGTGTTGTTATTCACGCTTTGAACGCANAAAATGTTTGTGCATTTATTTTATTTTAATTGCTATTAAAATACAATTATATGCTTTCATTGGAAGAGATAATTATTTTTACAAAATAAATAAATAGTTTGATATATTATTGACATTAAGTATTAGATATCAATAGGCTCTACTCAAAAAAGTTTGCGTCGATTGAATTACGGTTTGTATATAAAACTTAAAACTTCTTTCAGTTATTATAGTGGAAAATATGACTCAATCAGGTTTAGCACAGAATTATAAAGATTATTAAATCCGAGTCTTCCTATTATACAGAATCTTCATTTCCAACCCTACAACTTATGCCAACCTCTCTCTCTCTCTCTCTCTCTCTCTCTCTCTCTCTCCCCTTCTCATTGAATTGATAGCTGGACTCAATACAAGTTAGACAACCCTAAGGCTGATCTCAAGATCTAAAAATACGTTTCAAGTCTTAGCTATTATTCTGCAAATGACTAGTTTTGAGGCCCGGAAAGGAGTAAATCATTGCTTAAAGTAAACAAAATAAAACTTTTTTGACGATTACTCACTTTTGTTCAAATGTTAGTTAACTCGAGTTTTACAGGTTATCTCAGTGTCAATATTGCAGTCTGTGATCCCTTTCCAAACCGATCCTATTTCTCGTATGACTTACTGTATGTATGAAATATAAAGCACTGTAAGAGATATAATGGAGTAAAAAGGAAAACAATATTATTTGATTGCATTAATCATTTTGGTGGTAAAATACAGGGCACTGTATGCAAGGGTTTTAATTATATAGCCATTAGATAATGAAAAATAATAATAAATCAGTGAAAGGGAAAGGATAGACCAAAATAGATGAATACAGAGTTGTGTTAAACAGAAAAGTAGTGAATCTGATATGCAATGCAAACATCTTGTAGTGGAGATAATAATCAGAGAGTATGTGCCAATGAATGCATTTGTCATTTAATCCTTTGATGCGAACCACACACTCGACTCAATTCAATTTCATTGATAGCAAAGCCCATGTCATCAATCAATATGACACTAACATATAAGTACTGCTCATTTGCCTCCAATAAGCCATTCGTGTCCTCTTTCACGCAAATATGAATATTTATAATCAAACTTATGTCCACTTTTGCTAATTCGCTGGACGTGTGGTCAATACTGCACTGTATTCACTGCATTATGTATTATCGAGTTTGCACTCATTGTCACACATTTGCCACTATTTACCACTATTTGCCCAATAAGTCATATCATATCACATACAGCTATAGTGTTTGAATTATTGCAAATTCAATACGAATCAGACAATTGTCTCATATTTTGGCCCATTTGTATAAATTTATTTAACATGTTTTTAGTGAAAATTCTTAATACAAAGTTCTGTTATATACAGTATTGTATAATATATCGTGTTTTGAACTAATATTTCAAAACACAAACTAATGAATTAAAGACTAGTATCTCAACTGTCATACAGAAGAGAACTTATAATTTAATGACTTATACTGTATGTTAATATAATATTATAAATTATAAAACATTGTTTTGCGTGTTATTAAAGCTTAACGGCAATGGTTTTGACACAATAGCCAAATAAGTTGGAGTCCATACGACACGACTACTAGTGCTGTATTTGCAAAACCATAGAATTTAGGATTAATTTCTTTTGAAGTGTTCAATACGTGATAATAACGGTGTGAATGCATTATCCCTTTGGTTGTGATGATTGCATGTGAGCCACAGTTACCACATCTACCCTAACATGTACTCCAATGGACACATGCATTAAGTGCCCACAAAGACACTTAAAATCATTAATTATATGTCAGTTAAGTCAACAGAGGAAAGGCTTGTATCGTATATATAATTAATACTGTTTCATGCATTACACTACTCTATCAGTAGTGAAACACAAAAGTTAGTTTTGCTATAATAACAAAGTTATTGAGTTCTCGTTTATAAGTGTTGTGATAGTATACTGGAAAACCAAGTTTTCTACTACCAGTGCCTTACAGTGCAGAATAAGTAACTCAATAGTCCCTACAGTCTATGTATTCAAACGCCAGAACACGGCTCACAATACACTGGAAACTCTATTATCAAAACTTTTGACACAAAATAATGCTCGTGAATGGGGAACGATATTTCACATTCAATTTGCATTTGTATTGCACTCGACATTAGAGTAAATTTTATTTAAGACTCTAAAAAAAAGTTTTTAGTCAACTTTTGTAAAACTCAATTAATAATATCCTAATGTAATGAATATAATGGAACTTTGTTTAAATAAATTCAATAAAGTTGTGAAAAAGTCAATTAAAAGTTTTGCAAAATGTGAACCTAGCTGTTAGTTTGCAATTATGACAACTGTGTAATACTAGACATTGGGAAGTGCTTTCTTGGGGGCATTTGTGCACAATATGACACTTTGAGCGCAATCATGACTGATGTGTATATTTTGCAATCTATACGACTAATAAAAGGCAAAGATTGAGATTTTATTTTATTGACTTTCGGTCCAAATGAATCCCTAACCAAACATAATGGACATCAAAAAACTTCCTCTTGTTTTTGTATCATTGCATTGAAAGTGCAACTGATCTCCAATACAGACATACATATAATCACTACTAATAACGCATTAGTGCTTACAGTCTATACTCTATTATAAAGTAAATATTATGCAATTTATACGCTCTTATCCGGTATTTCTCTTCATTATTACTAAAATAGTATACAGTATTGTATATCACAGGCATTGTATGGACACCAAAATCCAATAAAAGACCAAATGTTTTGTAATAAAAGGCAATTCTTTTATACACTCAATGCATATCCATTGCAATACAACGCTTGACGCCCGACATAATAACCGGAATATCACTTTTAATTGATTAAATAAAATGATTTCATATGTGATAATAATAAATGTGACGAATTTTATTGCTATTAATCATTGCTTTCAATAATACATTTGAAATGTATTTTTACTTTTTTATTGTTTTTATCAGTTTTGCATTATATTTGCTTAACAATGACCTGATTTCATATCACAAGATCTGTCAGCAGACTGTCTGAGTGAGGGTTTTGTGTATAATTGATGCGAAAACAGAATATAAATATTATTTGTTAATAATAAATACTTCATTATAATTATAGACTTATTAATGAGTAATTAAAAGAGTGATTTAACAGAATCTTAAACACAAATGAGTGAAGAATAATAGTGTGTATGAATATAACAGTGGAGTGTATGCTGTATGTAAGGAACTGGAGGTAGAGTTGGGTGTATGGAGAGGACCTACTGTGGAATAGCAGTGTTTTTGGCGTTTGTGTTCACAAATGCCACTATTGGTGGGTATGAAGTACTGATGTCATGAAGGATAGCCTACTCCTCGGCACTCGACTCTGTGTTATAGCATTAAAATCTCGTGAATCTCGAGAACTGCTTTCACTTGTAGTTCTTCGCTCTGTCTTGAGGTTGAGGTTGAGGTGAAAGACTGAAAGACTGAAAGACTGGAGACTCGAAAGCAGACAAACATACAAAACACTGATTGTAGGACGACTTCAATACGTTTTTATCGCCACGGATTGTTTGCCTAAACTTTTTGGTCAACACAAACACAAACAACACAATCGCTGTCCACAACCCTATCATCAGCTCATCTACAGCTCAAACCATTTGATCTCTTCTCAAACCAATTGGTGAGTCCAAGTGTTAAGTCTTATGTGATTTCATTAACGCCTAATTTACTGCTAATTTATTTATTGAATTCTAATCTGGGTGCTATTAATTAGCGTTCATTAGATATATAGTGCGCTAATCTCTAAACGCTATGCTTTGACTGAAGGTTTGAATGCTATAAATGACACGATTTGCCCCAAATTCTGTATAAACATAGCATTAGTTAACTCTTTTGGAAGTTAACAATGCATTGCATCGCAAACTATAATGAATTGTCACTAAGTTTTGTAACTAACGCTAACATTGCATTCAACAGGCATTGCATTTGCCAAGCATTTAAATTATTATTGTATTTAATGGTTGAGTGAAATATTTGTTTCAAAATTGGTGACAGAAATGCATAAATCACTTTTTGCTTAAGAATATTTTCTGAAAGAATGTCACAAAAGTTTGACTTCATTTATTTAGTGAGAGAAATGAGCAATGCAATTTGCAATTGAATAACTTTGTTGACAATAACTGTGCACTCATTCTGTAAATGAGAGAGACGTGAGTTTGTTAGGGAATTGCCATTAAGACAGCATAGCCTCAGATAACGGACCAAAACAGACAAATAGCGATACAATTATCGACGACAAGCTCTACGGAAAACTAAATCATTGAATGCTTGCAATTCAGAGACAATCACTATACGAAACCATTGCTATCACTGTGTAATACAAGCTATTAATGACTTCAATAATTCTGTATTGAGTTATTATTACATCCACATTAACCACTAATAGATTAGGTTTTGTACGCTTATTATGCTTTGCAGTTATAGTGAAATGTAAACCTTTGATTTATTTTACCAAAAGTGTTACATGTTTTAAGTCAAACATTAATTGAATTAGACTATTTGTTAAGCAATGATTTAGTGAACAATTTTGTGTGTGAAACAAATAATACATGAATTCAATCACAAAATTATTAAACACTTATTAAGCCTTAACTTATGCTTTATTGCAAAGAATTCCCGGAATCATAATTCAAACCTAATTTATTAAAAGCATAGAAAATAAAAGCTTTATATAAAAGTTTGCTCAAATAATAAATCATTTTGACAACTGATGTCAAGCAATATGACCACTTGTTTTAATAGTGTATTTGCATGCCGTCCACTAACTCGCCTGACCAATGGTGTAGTGTATGTCCAGAACTTAATGGGTGGCAAAAATAATGTATTAAGCCTTTCATTAGTTGGTGACCTTATTTTGAGCTCTTATTTCAGACAGTATTTCATTTTTGGCTCAGTTTTTCATTTGAGTCTTTGGAGAGTCCTTCGAAAAAGTACATCATTTGAGTCTAGAATAGCTCTCGATGTATGGGAATGGGATGTATGGGGAAGTGCTCACAATGATTGCCTCCGAATGCATGACTCATAGCTTTAAAGGTGTGTTTTAGTCGACCTATACTTTACTTCGACAACAGTTTACTGTCTTTTTGTTATTATTGATACATTCAATACATACAGAATATGACTGAAGGGGTTTCATCTATAATCTCATGTTTGCGCTCAAACTACTGGCAAAGCCATCATTTCCATTATCTCCCACTCCTTTCCCCCATCGGAGTCCCGAACATGAGTTAGTCTCTCAATACTTATCTATGAGTTTAATATTAATATAAAGTATGTATTATTATGAGCACAAAACTCTTGATTTGAAAAGTAAACAAATCGTATGATTCTGTGCCTTTAAAAGTCACACAAATGTGTTGTGAAATAAAGTTTGTGAAGTTTGTTGTTTGAGCGCCAAATCGGTTTTTTGAGGTCGTGTTTGTAAACGATTGCATCATTTGGTTTGAAAAAAGCACAGTTTGTGCGGAAAGTGAGGGCTCTTTGTGAGAGAGGCGTCGACGTCGACGACCCTTAAGGCGATTCTCAATAGCCTTAAGAATTGATGAAAAATCAAACCAAAGCCAAAACCTATTGAGTTGTTGCCGGGCGTGCTATCACTTATTAGTTGTGTTACAATACCACTCTCTCTCTCTCTCTCTCTCTCTCTCTCTCATTACAAATTGACTGATGAATGGGATCTAAGTCTTTGGAAAATTGACTTTTATTTCCCAAAATACACACAAAAAATACTAAACGAAAAGTAAGAAAAAAAATTCTCAATTGAATCAAACTATTGATTCAATTTTAGGGTCTTTTTTACTCAACACTATTACAGTTTACAGAGACTTATATACCATTATTTGGCAGTAATTCTGTATTAGAATTTAGTGCTTATCTCTCTCTCTCTCTCTCTCTCTCTCTCTCTCTCAATCTATTGTCACACTCGCACGGACTCCCAGTACTCCCTGTGCAACCCTGGGAGCACTGGAATCACTTGGACTCAACTCCCCATCAGAATTATCCTTTACTTTGTCTTATTTGCCACAATCAGGGCCTAAGGCTAGCACCGAAACTCTACGAATATATACTCTGTATGTATGTATTTATGACATAAATAAAACACTGAAAGTGCTGTCTTGAGCACAACCCATCACTCCTTCCTGTATTGCAGTCAAAGCACTGTTAGCTCGCAGTCAGTGATTCACAGGCTTTGATTAACTGCAGCCCAAGTAGTTTTAGGCCTGAATTACAAGTTTTGCAAATTTTGTCTATAAATTTAGTTTTTTGTTTTGCAAGTAATGCATAACATATGATCAGTCAGAGCACAGGTGTGCAGAATATTGAACCGATTCGTCGAATTCATTACCATTAATAGTGTATTAAATCATCATTTCTTCAAAACGCTAATAGATTTCGAGTTTGTCTTCAATTCTTATTATAATTGCATTTTTAATGACACAACTGATAACGAATCGGTTAAAAGAATATTATTTTATTACTTTTAATAATAATAATTAATTAAAATAAAACTTTAAACTTATTTAACTGTTCAGTCACTTTATGTGCTGTTGAGACCAATTCTTGGTTCACAACAAACTGATCATAACTTTTTATCATAACTTTTTTGTGGCGAAGGAAGTGGTGAGCATTCTTTGCAGTGATTTATTTGACTACAACTAATCATATATTCATTGTGGCGCTTATATGATAACGAAAGGGTTATTATTATTACAATTCATATCAATTGACTCATTATGTCAGGAATTTCTCTATAATTATATACAGTATTACTCATCCTTTATAAATGCTAATTATGAGGAAATAATTACTCTGAAAATGTTTATATACCGTATGTATTATATAACAATGTTTTGAAATATAATGCTTTATTTGTGTGGACAGAATGACACGGGTTTGGTCGATGGCCAGTCACAGCAGTCATCCCCAAGACTGCACTCTACTCGAAGAGGCCATAATATATGTGTGTCCCGGTGCTGGACAACCACCACCACCTCCCACACACATACAAACCACTCCATCACTGCAACCGCCACTAACACTGCCGGCGGACACCGACAGCGGTTATGAGGCCTCCCCTTCCAGTGCCACGCGTTTGGCTACCTTTCAGTTCGGAAGTCTTCCCGAATCGACAACCGATCAGACAGTGGACACCACTCTCGATGAAGACTTACTATCAATTGATCTCATTTTTGCTCCGATTATGCTCTACGATGACAATCAAGACAGTGATGACCAGCTTATGGATGATGAAGAGGAGGATGAGGAGGACAGGGATGATGAGAGGCAACAATTGGATGAAAGTTGGATGAGGACTGAGAGCAGAAACAGCGGCGCCGGTAGTTCTGGCAGTAACTCAAGCGAGCGGCTAATGAGTACTCCGATCGCAATCCCAATTCCTATGACATCGCGAAACACATTGACTACTCAAACGAGTCATTTAAGGGATCGCTCGACAATGTCGTCCCCGTTATCGTTAAGCTATACTAATATGACTTCATTCGCGACTAATAGTAATGGTTTTGTCAGCGAAAGGGGATTTGGAAGAGAGATGTTTGCGCGCCATCACCGCCACAGATATCATATGGGAATGGATGCCATTTCGCCACAAAGCCCTCCGTCGTCCGCATATTGGAGTCCATACCTAATGGCAATGATTAGCCCTAACTCTCATAATAATCATTACCTCAATTTGGATGAAAGTAAGCTTTTTATCTAATTTTCACATATTTTCTATCGCTCTAATGCAATGCATATCTAATATGTTTGTGCACCTGATGTGAGGCACAATAGCTTATGTGGTGATCAATAGCCCAAGTGATGGCCAAACATCACAGACTTCCTAAAAAATATGAGTGAAACTCATTGTTTGGGAATTTGTTGAATGCGTTAAATAAGTATAACGTTATGAGTCATACCTTATTTGAATTGAGTTAAGCTTTACAGCAAAGTATACTATACTATACTGTATTCCAATACATCAATACAGTGTAATGTAGTCCTACTGTACTGTATATAACACTACAGTGCCTTACAGTGCGGGTATGCCTTACAGTGCACTCAAAAGTAGTGTCAAAGAAGTTCCCAAACTCTGATTCAGTTAGACCTGGAGGTGAAGCCATCCCTAAAAAGTTGAGGCAATAATAGGCAAACAGTAATTCCTCGCCAGACGGACACAAAACGCATTACAATAGTATTGAATCTCTAAATATATTACAATCTATTGCTTTAATGCTCTTCAAAGTTGAGGGCGAAGTGTATTGCATTGCGAAACATAGAAAGCCCTCATTGAAGGCTTCGATACCCTTATTGGAGGGAAAGTTGGACACAAACCCCTACAAACCTGACCACCTGTTCACTTGTCGATCTCTATTAGTGCCCAATGCTTACCATCGCTATAGCAGACAACACAACAAACTTTGTTGACCAAAAGCATTGCAAACTTTATTGTATTGTATGCCATATATTGGATGCACTGCTGAGAGATTGAGAGGAGAGAGAAGGAGAGAGTGTTAGTGTCAGTGCATCGCAGGGGAAGGGAGGAGAGGGCGGCAGTCGGAGTGCGAGTGAGAGGGAGGCAGAGAGAGAGAGAGAGAGAGAGAGAGAGAAAGAGGACTTTTTCATAGTTTGTGAGAATAGAGAATACTGTAGAATATATCAGTTATTTTAGTGAATATAGAGCTAAAAAGTTGCCAATAAGTGGAAAGATTGGGTTTTGTTAATAGACTTTTGGTTTAGTATGAAAACAATATTTGAATGTTGAATGCATGCAATGATATGGCATGGGATGAGATGTTGCACTAATACATTGCATTGCATTTGCAAATAGAGTCCAAATAGAAAATGATTTGCAGCTGTAGTGCACTGTAGTGTAGAGTCTGTACATCACTATGAGAGCTGAGGCAATGAATATGACATACACTGTCTGTACAGTAGTGTGTATTTGCATTATATTTGGCACTCCAAGTGTAACAGTTTACAGTCATGTGGTATTGTTAGTGTTATTACAATTGTCTCTCTTATCATGCTCTGATCGACCATCTCTACCCGGCTCACCCTCACCCCCATCACCCCCTCATCAATGCTATGGTCCAGTTTGGTTGCGTAACTGTAGGCAAAGGCTATGAGTGTAGTATAGGGTAGGGTTGTGTCGCGTGTCTGAACAAGTTTTGCAGTTTAGCTGTAATGATAAGATGAGCGCCGAGTAAATGCATATTAAGGGCTAATATCGAGCAAATCGTGGCAATGATGGCACTGACAGAGCAACGGCTGGGACGGCAATGAACGGAGCCGTCCGTACAAACCCGATAACCTTGGATGCAATAAAACCAGCTATACTTTACTTAACTTTTTTGCAGCACTTCTGTCAGACGGGTTTGTGAACATAACGACATCAAAATCTATACAATATATAGTGTTTGTAGTGTTCGTACACTTAGAGAGAGGTTCGTCTCGTAAATCATAACATTGAGTTAACACTAGTATAGTATTGCATCGATTCAAATGCGAATGAACTAACATAAGGTCATGAGGTTGTCCGGGACCTGAGTTTGGTTTGTATGGCTGTGCTCTCCAGTCAGCCAACTCAGCCTCAGCCCAGGTGCGATCACATCCATCTCCCAAATGTGATGCACTCTCCCAGTGCTGGCTCGAGCGCACCAAAGCAACGGGACTTTCCTCTCACTCCAACTCTCTCTCTCTCTCTCTCTCTCTCTCCTCATATCGAGTCTAACTCTATAGCAGTGGTAGTTGTGATTACTGTCAGCAGTAATAGTCTAATAGTGTCTGATATGGAGAGTCAGCCCTTCTCTCTATTAGTCAATTCAGTATAAGATTTATAAGAAGTTTAAGGAGTGTTAGCTCAGACTTATCAGTATTAGAAAGGAGATGGCAGTGGAAATGGATGGAAATGGATGCTCACTTGTGCCACAAACACGTTCGGCCGCAGGCATTGTCTTAATATCAATATTAGGTTCACTTTTTTTGCTTACAAACTCTACACTACAGTATAATAGAAGTCAATGTCATTGGTTTTTCTCACTTAAAAAGATTAAACAATTATTAGACTTATATTTGTCTGCACTTCTCGTTTTCAACTTAAACTACTTTTTTAGATTAAATTTTTATTTAATTTTCCAAAATTTTCCGATTTTTCGTATTGACTGAAAACAGCACCAAATTAGAGATGACATTAAGATATAGAGAATTGGATTTAAAAACAAAAAACTTTATTATTGTCTGCAAAGTAGTTGGTGTGCACTCGCACTGGGGTTTAAGAGATTATTACTTTTAAGATCTAATGCTGTATAACAATAAGTCATTAGAGTTATAGTGAAAGCAAACAAATAATATTTTGGACGCAAATATTTATACATAAATGGCTTTTCTATTCAATTTTCCATATAAAGTAAAGTGAAGTAAACTATACTTTTGGTCACAAAGCTATGGGTGCATTAAAATTACTAAATATATAGTAGGAAACAAATTTGAGAATTGATCTATGATTCTGTTTAAGAGTTTGTATTGCAGAACAGGGAGGACAGGGAAGCACGGGGTGATCATGAGAGAGAGAGAGAGAGAGAGAGAGAGAGAGAGTGGTGTCAATTTTTTGTGAAATGAAAAATGAATTGTAATGACAAATGACATTTAGTGACTCGGATTGATTTGGTTAATGTAGAGCTAATACAACATAACATATAATAAACTTCTCTAACAAAACAGTAGTCGAGTGGCGAATCCTTCGACAAAATCTGCATTACTATCAGTGATAGTCTATCACTAATGGTATTCTCATTTGAGTTCATCCGGGAATTGGATTCAATTGGAAACTGTATTCTGATTCTCATAAATGAAAGAATAGCGAAGAACTAAAGAAGTAATTAGTGATGAATCACATGATATAGCATTAGATATAGCATTAAATTTTTGTTTGAAAAACTTACTTTCCGTCACATTTACAATGCTTTCGATTTCAATGTGTATAATGACTGGTCTATCGGTTACGGCTTATTCTGTGCCAACATTTGCTCGTTTACCTGCCTTTGCCTCAAATCTCTATTCATATATGAATCTAATGACTGAAATGCGTGTCCCATCAGGTCTGCACCGACCCTCGCGTATCCTCTAATAAATCTAATATATCGTAATTTTAAGCATAATATTGGAGAAAACAATTGTTGAATACCCAGAATAAAGTGTTAGTTATGCCCAAGACTTGTATTTATATTTACAAAAAAATATAGTTTATATAAAAGATTGCTGTGAACGGAGAGCCCAAGCAATTTGTGTCTCAATAGTAATCAGTTTTTCACGTATTATTATTATTATTATTATGGCAGACGTTATGCTCTTTTCATACAATAAGTTTAAAGCAATTTTCAGACACTTTAATAAAATCTATGTTAGAGTACGTGACCATTGAGTCTTGAGTGAAGGGATGACTTGTGAGGTAATAGACAGAGGTTTTGCGTATTGCATAATATTGGTTGTATTGACTACAACAATACATGTATAGATACTTATCAGTCAGTCTGTGCTCATATACCTGTGCCTTAAGTGACCCTTTAGTGACCCCGAAGTGCTGCTCAATTCAAAAGATATAATTTCTATTTATATGATTCGCCACTTATTTTTCCAATGTTTGAAAGTCTAAACTATAAACTGGTTTTGATGTGGATTTGCTTTTATAGCAGTGTATATATTGTATGCTGTGATACACGAACTTAATTCATGGAAACCCCTCCCAAATAACCGTAAAAGATGTCAAATATAAGACTGGAGTTGACCTTCGAGTGGATTAATATTATATAAGAGTAAGAATAAGAGTGCAAAAGATGAGAGTCTATGAGAGTATCTGATGTGAGCACAAGTAGGGCCGGACAGACACTTGATGCCAATGTAATTGATGCAAGTGATAGCTAATAGATTATAGGGTGGCAAATGTTAGCAGCACTGGCGGGGCATAGACCAGTCCAACACTTTATTAATACATACACTCGTATCGACTTATTTAATGTATTCTTCGTATGAAAAGTGGTTCTCCTTTTGACGGTTAGCTCTATTCGACTAATAATCATAAGTTCAATAAACCCTAAACACATCCAAAGGGAAAAAGTAGACAAAAGTTGCAATAAGTGCTCAAAACTGTTAACATGTGAACTGTTTCACTAAACACTGGCCCTCAACTCCCAATCCCGTAATTTGTATGCAAAGTATGGTATATTTTGACCGAATTATAAAATACAAAACTTTTATTGATTTCTGAAATAGACTTTTTTAACTTTCAAAACTTTTGGACCATTTTTATGGAAACAAGAAATGTATGACTCTTTTGTGTTGGGGTTGTGTTTAGTCATAACTTCAAAACGATAATGACATCAGTTTCACGCTTTTCATTACGCGAACTAACGATTATGATGTCCAGGGCTGGGGTCGGAGTAGACCTTCGCTGTCATCTTATATAAGGCCAGCAAAAAATATATGACTTCTCATAAAATTCTAACATTAGCTACACTTCAGTCCTGCTATGACTTATACCACTCTATTGAATAAACTTTATCATCAAATCATTTTTGATAGCAATCTCTCTCTCTCTCTCTCTCTCTCTCTCTCTCTCTGCATCATTCATTCAATGCATGTCAGGTATAGAACATAGAATTTAATGGAAAGCGATAGTAATGTCTAGTATTGCAATAGTTTTTTAGTTTTTGTTCATAATTTAAAACTTGAATCGTATAACTAACTGTTGACGATGTTTTGAAAGTGAGTACAGAAAAAGATTGCAAAAACAAATAATTGTCAATAAAAAAGAAAACAGAGAGAACCGGGAGAACAGGGATTGAGTGGGAGTTACTAAGCGTGAAAAGTAGAGAAAACAGTGTTTCAGTTCTGTATATACCGTTCACTAAGTATCGGATCAAAAGAGTCGATTGATTGTGGAGACGATGAAAACGATGATCACAAAAGCCATTAAATGAGTTTTGAAAAAGTTGGCTAACATTTCATATGATTTGGTTTGTTTGATAGGAAATCTTTTATTAGCCATTAAATGAGGAGAGATCTGCATGAGAGCCGAGTTGGCTAATCATAATAGAGGCAAATATAACCACATTTGGGTTGCCTTTTAGTCCTGAGCCTAAGTTGTGTCGACTAGTGCTTAGGACTGGTGTTCGTAGTGTTGGCCACAGTTTGACTACTGTTTGCTGAAACACCACAAACACTATAAACATCTGATTTACGGTCTCCTCGACTCAATTGATGTCAGCTCTGAGTCTCTGAAACTTATAATAAATTCAAATTTGGACGAAAGGGACGCGAATCGAGCGAAAGAAATGATGACTGTTTATAGCAGTTGGACGCATAGATAGGCACAGATTTCTATTATATTATACTATACTTATGCATACAATACTCTCATATCTATATTTCCTTTATGCACTTCATTTCATTTACGGGTCTTTTATGAGACCAAAGAGTGTATTGAATGATAAGGAAAGCCCAATGAATGCGATTCTGACGACCGATACTTCATTTTAAACACGAATAACATATGCTTTTCAGTCATCACTTATGATTGCGATGACTATAATTGACTATAATTTCTCTTTCAGTTTATTATTAACGACAAAATGTTGTGTCTTTTGAATCTAATATCAAATATTCTGTTCGTTAAGAATCGGACATTATTTTTGATTATATTATATAAAAAGTTATTACCGTTTCTATTAATACTGTATATATTTTTGTCTTTTTATATACAATATACTGTATATGTCTTTAATGTTTGTCGGGCACTAAAACTGAGACAAAATTTCATTATTACTCAAAATGAAGGGCTATTTTGATGATACAATTGAATGATCCGAATATAATAATAGCCTGAAAACCAATCATTTGATGCCTTGAAAAGAAAAGTACATTAGATATGCATTTCATTGTTCTATTGGTTTCCCAAATAAAAACAATATTAATGTTTGAAAATATTATATAATATTATTGCGCTCAGAGTTTGGCGTTATATTTATTACACAAAAATGACTCCCTTTTAAGCACTTAAACATTAATAAAACTTTTTATTACACAATCTATTAATGCAAAAAAGGAGTCAAACTCTTATTTATAATGACATTAGTTATTGACTCCAAAAAAAACCTCTACTTATCTATTAATGGATAAATTATTGCAATTTGTTAGGCATGAACTCAACTCAAGACATACGACTTGCATCAGTGCCATCATTGCCATCAATCGGGTCCCCAGTGTTCTCGAGCCCAGGCATGAGTTGCAGAGAAACGACTGACTCGACTGCGAACCAGAATAACGTCAATCACGACAACACTCATCATAATAGGCAACCCCTGCCCGATGTGGTCAATGTGGAGGTGCGGATGAGGGCGCCTAATGGCCATAACCCGGCTCGACGTGCCGTCTCAGTTAGTTTGCCCATCGATGCCGAGACCATACGATCAGTCGGAATGAGTTTGAGGCGAATCAGCGAAGAGTTCGAGATATCGACCTCAAGAATGGTATGAAATAAATCTTTTCTTATCGTTTGAAATATAATAGTTTTTGAGCTCTAATTGAATAATAAAGTCTTACAAAATGGTAATAGAGTTGCACTCATTTGCCATTAAAATGCACTTTAAATGCGTTTAAAAACTTGAAAATGAGTTTCTTTTTTGGGGTTTAAAGTGAAACTCAATTAAAAGATCTGTTTGTTTATGAAATCGACACTAAAACCACTTGTGGGCCATATTTTATATTTTTAACTAACTTTTAGTGCAATGTTTTAAGAAATAATTTACTTTTTTCGGAGCAAAACATTTTTACTCTATTTAATCATTGCATCAAAGGTTGTGATTTAGAAATAAGTAATGGTTGAGCATTGCTTTTGATCATTAGCTAACTAAAAGCCAATATTGAGAGCCGTTTATAACTTTTTACTGACTGTCAGAACTGTTGCATACATTTCCTACATCTGGAACACCATTTGGATAAATGTCTAAAAATAGCCATAAGAGGAGATAAGACATGGAGTGAGTGAATAAAGACATGAAAGACACCAAACTTTTAAAACAATTTCTCTCATAAAGTTAAGAATGCGTAACCAAAGGCTGGGATGCCTTTCAATAGCAAACTAACTAAAAATGCACCCAATTTTGGCAACAATAACTGTATAACTGTATTGAAGGAACCCCTTAATACCCACACAACTATTTGCTTTGAGGTATGCCTTAGATATTCATTAGAAAACAGAATTAAAAGAAGTTATGTTTTGTAAACGCTTTTGTACACCAATATTATGTGTCTCTCACTGATCTTATCTCTACTCGTCTTTACTCTTAAACTGTTCATTGAATTTGATTTATGCGACCAAACCTTTTGTGATTTTAAAGGACAATAATCGCTGAACAAAAGCAAAGATTGCAATTAAGCACTCAATTAGTGGTTTTGCGGCTATAGTTGTACTCCAATCGCACCATCGCTTCACTGCTCACCTCTCCATTGCTTGCAATTTGTTTGACTTTTAGCTCAAACTTACAAAATAGGCGTCAAATAAAACTTACGACAACTTAACAGATGTAAACTTTGCGTCCAAAAGTTAGACATCCCTCTCATCCCATCTCCACATTCACTGAATGCACACATTTTTATACACAACTATAATGTGTAGGAATAGTACAGTCGAGTGCACAGCGAATGCACTTTTTTATTCAACACTTAAACTCAAGTTTTGTGCAAAAAAAAGTGAAACAAACTTTTGCATAACAAAAATAAGCCCTAATTAACAATTTAACGAAATATAAGGCTCACAAAAATGACATTCTGTGGGAAAGAATCGTAACATTGATTTGTTTTATTAAAAGAATTGAATATACAGTACAGTAGGGATGGGACAGACATACAGTGCATGAGAATGTTTATATGAAAAAACTCTTCTGGCGATTGAAACTATACATCAAATAAATTATAGCCGTTATTATTAGCATTACATTAGAGTTTATGTCTCGAATAAGGCTTACAAAAAGTTTTGTGCGAAATATATATAATTTGATTGAAAAGTTTGAAAGAAGTGAAACACTCTTCCGATTGGTGTTAGAGGAGAGGTCTGACCGGAAAACACCTGCAATTGTATTGTTATGTTTGATAAGAACACAAATGTTATATGTTTTATACAGTATATGATTTGATATGAGTGTATGTGTTGTCTGTTATCTAACTTTTCTATGATTTATATATTGAGTAATGCTTTTGACGAAGAAATGAGAGTTTAATTCGTAAGCGTTTGGTTGAGATTAGCTCTGAATCGCTACCTATGGATGTCTATAATTTAAGCGCTCAAGTAGTCAAACCTTGGCTAACCTTTAGTGTAACCTTTGGTGAGGGCTCCTCCACAACCCAACACACACTCTGCCAGCCCTACCATCTCTGCCACCCTCTACAGCACACTCTTGTCCGGGAGAGGCATACAGGGGAACAGTAGAAGAGTGGGATTCAGGGCTAACATAACAAGAATCAGACAACTCATACATATATACATATATTATTGGATGCATTAGAGGCACAATAAACGATTCATCCCCTCATCAGTTGCCTTCCCGTTCCGCTGCCTTTCCCTCTGATAGTAGCTATAAGTTGTTGATCACATCACAAGTAAAACGACGTCTCTCTCCAACTTTGGTTCACTCGAAGGCATTGATGAAAGTTGCACGAGCACTGGCATACAGGCCATACAGGCATACGAGCACATCCAGCACTTCCAGTCTCATGCCAACACAAGTAAGGCTACCAAAAAACAGTGTCCCGGGAATGACGTCACAGGCTGTCCTCTCTCTCTCTCTCTCTCTCTCTCTCTCTCTCTCTCTCTCTCTCTCTCTCTCNCTCTCTCTCTCTCTCTCTCTCTCTCTCTCTCTCGTAAGGGGTTCCTGTGTTTGAAAGACTGATCGCAAGCATATGTCTTATATTATTTGATCGCATCTCCAGCCCTGTAGTCCTGCACTCATTGAGTGCAAGTCCTCCACCCATATCACCATATCATGAACCACAACGTAAGCCCTAAACAGACAGTCCTGTCCCTGAACTTACTGTAAGTGTGTATAAGAAGCATATATTCATCATTTGCAAGACATATAGTGAAGGGGACATCGAATCCAAGTGCCAGCGAAGGCCTAATTAGGGAACTCTAACAGCGATCGTGTTTGGCGTTGGGTTTCAATCGCCGACCACTGACTCGAGTCCGTCGTAACCCAACACCACTCGAGGCCGAGTCCGGCGCTCGTAATCTCAGACCAGTGCTCGCATTAGACCCTCTCTGCACGTGGCGGCTGTCCATTAGGACAGCATATTTCACAACATATAAACCATTTTATGAGTTATAGAAACTGTTTCGACCAAAACATTGCATTCATTATTGCTTATAATTATAGTACAAGTGATGTCTAGCAATAATTTTGTCTCAAATCACAAGTTCTTAGTATTCATTAAAGTTGTCGTTAGTTTGCAAAACAATACATGCCTTTAGACTCTAAATCTAAACAAAACTACTGTTTGTCTCGAATTGAACGCATAACTCAAGACTTTATTATAGATTAGTATTTGCAAAGACATTAAAAACAATAGTTAAAGAGTTTGTTCCTATAATACTCATACATATACTTATATTACAGATGCTATCAACTAGTGGATCGGGATCTCGCGGAATAGTAGGCAATGTGTTGGCATCGTTACGACTGTCGCGGCGATCGCTATCGTCTCGCTTTCGGTCGAATTACATGCGACACAACAGGAATGGTCTGAACGGTCGGCCCCGAAGTTTCTCAACAAATGATGCACCGGAAGAGTGAAGCCATACATCACTGCCTCACAACTGACCAAAGAATCACTTTTACATAAAAGAAAGTTATTTTAGTTAAGATAAGTGTCATCTCATCTCTCATTCATTGCTGAGACAAACATATGAAATGCGTTTGAGTTCTGTAGAGACCTCAAAGTATTTACAAATAGTCATCAATTTGTTGTGAAAGAAAATATTTTGTAAAGTTTTACAACATTTTATTATAAATTGATTTTACTTTATTATATTATATAAGAATTTTTTAATGATCTTATTTTTCATCAAAATCTTTGATAAAATATATCAAATATGAAGCCATAAATGACTTTCATGTGTAGATAAGTATTAGAGCTGTTAATGCCTTATATTATCATTTATATGATATAACTCTCACACCAATTGTCTTTCAAATGTTACAAAAATTGGTTTTATAATTGAATTTCATATACGAATAGTCATTAAATTAATTTCATTATTAACTTATTGCCCAAGTTTGCTCTGAAAAGAACAAACTTTTAAAACAATTCATTTAAAATATTTCAGGAATTTTGGTTAAAGAATTTAGATTAAGCTCAGATTCTGTTAGTAAACAATCGACTAATGATTGCTAAGCAATAAAAATCAAGACTAGACTTTCTGTCAAATGTTTGCTATTGTAATAATAGGAATATAGTGAAGAGATGTCTGCTTTTAAAACTAATTGAGAGGAATTGTATGACATTTTCACTATTTCTCACATCATTTACAGAATTTTTAAAATTGTTTTCCAACTTTCAGTTCTCAACAGTTAGTCGTCAATCTTGAAGTTAAGCTCAATTCTATCATTTAAACTGAAAACAACTTTTATACAATATACCAAATCTTATATTAACTTACCATAAGGTTTGCAAAAATATAAAAATTGATAAAAAAAAGTACATTAAAAATGTTATGTGTTCATCGCTATTGTATTCACTACTCTATTCTATACAAAGTATGAGCTCTGAATTGCCAGAGATTATGTACATTAAAAAAAACTTGAAAAGTAGTGAAAGCATAAGCGAATGAACAGACATTTAACACATTTTGATGTGATCTCAGAAAATAATGTGATCGACAATGCGAGCAATCAGTCAAAGTTAACTCTCATTAAAAGCATTTACGGCTCATTTCAATAAACTTTATGCCATTAAAAGTTACTTTTTCTAATAAAAATATCACTTTTTAATTACCAACCATTAAAGCAATATATATGTAAAGAATATCTGTTTCTCTTATTCTGTAAAACACTTTATGTTCACTTCAGTGAAAACATAATCTCAACTCATTATACGGTTGGCGTTTAGTATACTTATTGTAATTACTATTAAAATTATTGTAATAAAAAATATTTATATAAAGAATATTAAGAATTGTATAGAATATAACAACAAATATGGGTTTCATTCTAATGTGAACTCTATTATAATGTATTTCTATTACAACATATAATATAATTATGAATATTTGATGGAAAGGTCTCTTTTTTGACTTAAAACTTTTTCTAATGTTTTTAAGTTTTGAATTATATATTGAAATAAAAGTTTTCTTTAAACAATTCAATCGTATTTATTGAAGTGTCGCTAATGTTTACGCACTGTTTGCACGTTATCTCCATATTAACGATACACTAAATCTTTAAATAATAGGCATTCAAATCGTCTCAAATCACTCCAATTTACCCAAAATCTCACTTTTCTTAAACACATTCTCATTATTTCCGCCGTTTGTGTTGTTTACAGGTATTTTCACCTCTCATTAACTCACAGGTAAGTGCTATCCGTTTAGGAAGTCATTCACTAACATTGCTTTTTTGGTTTTTAAAAATTGTTGGTTTTCATTATTCAAACTTAACATTGATAGTACTGTACTAATTAATTCAAAATAAATTAATTAAAAAAATAAATGTTTGAAAACCTAATGTGTTATTAGTATTAACTTAATTGTTGTGATGATTATAATCTATCAATCAATAGCAGATGATAAGCCATTCATACAATAATAATTATATTATGAGTGTTAGGCCCGAGGGTTCGTCGATTTGCGAGTTATAGTACATTACGTCCCATCCCTTTGCAAATCCCTTATGCGATGATATATCTGTTGCTCAAAGTTTACGCTATAATCCATGAGTTATTATCAGAGCCAATGTTATATAAGTTTAAATGAAAACTACTCTGACTTCTGCAGTGAAATACAGTTTTTATTGAAATATATAATTTAAGCGTTACTATTGAATCAAAACTTGTTTCTTAAAACTCTTTGAAACGTTTTGAAGTAATTTTATTTTTGTTTGCATTAAAACTTTTGGTCTAGAAATTAAACAATGATTTCATGGCATATAGTTTGTATTAAGCGATTTTCAATAAACACAATGCGTTAAGTAATTCAAAGCTAGTATTAGAGGAAAAAATCAGATAAAATGTTTTATTTAATACAAGTCAGCATAAACTGGAGGACCAAAAGTGGAATACAGTATAAGCTAAAAATCTGGGCTCCGATTGATTCAAGAACTCCGTTATATTTCTTTTTGATGTCTTTCCCTCTCTTCCCTCTCCAAACATATGACTTCTTTTATTTGTCAAAATAACTGCAGCCCTCGTTGTCGTCGCCTTTGAGTTAAACTTAGAAAATAATCTCAAAAACAATTTTTATTTGATTACAGAATTATTATTATTATTATTATTAACATTGAAGTCTACCAAAAGTTTACAATTAATGTGCATTCGTGTCAATAGAAATTTATATATATTCCTATGTAAAGTAAAACTTATTAATATTCTAAGAGTTGGTGTTTGAGCTAATATTTAATGTTTTGAGTAATGTATTGACTATTTGGAGAAAAGTTGTCAAAATCGAGTTGAGTAGAGAACAGTTGTGTTTATAATATAAAACACACCAAATATTTCAAAGTCTATTGCATTTTATGCATCATTTTCAGGAATCGGTTCTGCAAGACATAGCATATTAAAACTTATGCTCACATCCCATCACATCCCATCTCATCCCATCTGTCTGTCCCTTATCTATAAAGTGTCTCATCTCTTAAGATAGAATTTTTTATATACTTTTGCCATAAAATGTGTGGCAATAGTGTTATGTCATATTAGTTGTGGCAATGCATGAGCGCACCCAACATTACCCAGCATTTTATGAGAGCACTTATATTATATTTCTCAGGAATTCTCGTCTATTCTCTATTCCTATTCTCTTTTTTAAAGTACAAAAATATATCCCATTTTTAATGTGTGTAATGTGTGGTCATTTCAAATTTGAGTTGTAATTCATGTGACAATACGGGTGCCATTGAGAGACACCATCTCTTCAATGCAATACTTATAAAATGTCAAAAATGAATGGCTTTATCTCTAAATTATGGCACTAAATGTATGACTACACCAACTATTAACTCACTTAAAATGTTTTTGCTTTGTATTCCTTCTCTGTTTTCTATGCCTTTCTCTCTCTCTCTCTCTCTCTCTCTCTTCCTCCTCAGAACCCAAACAGCAATCTGTGTGAAGGGTCTGAGCGGTCGGTCATAATTGTGGTGCACGTCCTCCTCATCTACTTTTATAGCCGTTATTAGCCCTACATTTTGTCCTAACATTGTATTCATTTATGTTTTATTTTCTAAAATATTGCTACAAATTCTCAATTCGTGTCAACCGTTATCTAATGACACTTTAAAGCATTCATTCACTCATTGTATAAACTAATTTAATATATGAAAGCAATTGTTTAAAACACACTATTATTTGTGTGACAGAGAGGGAGAGTGAGAGAGAGTGAGTGAGAGAGAGAGAGAGAGAGAGAGAATTGTAGTGTTGATTGGATTTGAACAGCAATACGATTAAATAGTGATCAATAGTATAGATATGAAAGTATAGATAGAGAATACATTTAGACTAATACAGTGCAGTAGAGAATATGTCATATTGTATTGGATTGGAGTATTGCAAACACAATCGGAACACCATTTATCACATCCGAAGCATTAATCTTAGCCACAGAGCAGTCGACACCGACTTTGCAGATGAAATGTATTTACTTTTAGCGATCATTAGTTAAACGGTGACAACGACTCAACTCACATAATATAAGCATACAATGCATTCACTCTCTTGTGATTATAGTTGAGGTAAAAAATATTTACTCAAAGACTAGAGTGAAGTGCAGTGATGTGTGAGCACTGATACCCCCTCTCATGCCTCTCATCATTATAATCAGTGATAATGCCATTGCATTTAGAGAGAAATGGTGTGTCGGTGTGAGGGCACCGGCACTCACTCTTTTGTTTCGACATTTAGTCAAAGCGAGCCATTAATTAATCATATTATATGCCATTAATGTAGCGCTCAGTTTGATTGCAAAGTTAATGTTGTCTTTAGTGGAGCTCTCATTACACTCACACCCTCTCTAAGCCCTCTCTCACTGCAAATGAATTAATTGGTAACGAAAAGGGATTCAGAATCCTATGACTAGTCGACAGTATTGCCAGAATTGGCCGCTTATGGCAACCCATTGCTAAATATCTATTTGCAGACAATGAGCGACAATCATACAAAAGATGTGGTAATTAATCATTAGACTCATAGAGAGACTGTTGAGACAATACTAACTGTTAGACTGGGATGCGAGCCATTGAGTTGAAGTGGCATTCAATAAGTTTATGCACACTATATGCAGATCACAGAGTATTGTTTCCTAAAGTATTGACATTTTTAAGTGCATTAATATTTGGCTCATTTTGTCGGCATTGAGAGGCAAGTGCTGTGTTGGGCGCAGATGTTCGCTCCTCTGGTCATCGGATTGTCTGTCAATTCCTAAATGACTGACTCCTGTCTCCCGTTCCACCACTACTGCAACTACTTCACCCTCACTAACACCAACCACCGGTATAGACTAGTATACAATGTAGTAGGTACGGTATGCCATACAGTGTATTACTGGCATAGTGTAGCACATTATAAGGCGTTCAAAGCAATATTGTATAAAATATGATACAATCAGTTATATTCAGTTAGATTATAGTGAATATACTTTGCCGATTATTATTACTTCACTGTATCGCAGAATTTACTGCAAAAGTTGTAAATTGTATTTTTGAGTCCATATGTTATGGAGTTTTATCAGTTTAAACGGTCGACCAAACAATTTATTCATAGCTATTGAGACATTGAAATGTAATCAAAAGACTGGATATAAGTTACGGTGAAATCCATTTCTAATGACATTTTTTCTTATATAATAGCCTAATATGAATAGGAAGTAACAAATGGTTGTAAGCATTAAGAGGTTAGCCGCACATCAATCAATGCCTATCAGGCAATACGTAGGCGTCTGAATGATAGCATTATATTTAGATATTTAGCAATAATTTATTAAATGCGTGACAGACGGACAGACTTTCACAAAAACTTCAATCTTTGTTAAATTCAATACATACGGCTATAATATTCAACCAGTTTTTGGATTTAAAATTAATTTCTATTATAAAATATAACCATATAGTATATGGCATATATTGTGCTATATTTCAAAACAGTAAAGAATCGATAAAAATAAAGATTAAAATTAAGTTAAAGTTTTTTGCTGAAGATTTTATGGCTTTCAATCAACTGCCAATTTGCAGTGTTTAGAAAGTGTGCAAAATATAAAGCCATAAAATTGTTTCTTACTTTGTGTACAAAAATATAATTAATCACTTTTATAATGATCTTTAAAATACGATTTATGCACAAGAACTGCATCTTCCGAAACAATTGCAAACAAATCACTTGTTTGGAGCATATAATGAATGCTTTACTAATTATAGTTAAACAACGATTTCAATAATTATTATTATAAACAAATGATTGCTTCAAAATTTGATACTTTAGTTATTAATTCTTAGCAAAAACTTTGAGTTCATATCAACTCTTGTTAACTGTATATCTAATATAAGATGAGAAGCCAATTGAATCCCTGCCTATAATTGTGTCTTTTCTGGTTAGGCAAGCAATTAGTTTTGACTCAAATATTATAGAAATTCATAAAAGCACTAAAAACTCTTCTTTTGAAAAGAGATTATTCATAAATTATATATAAATTTATTTTCGACTCTATATTACAGGCAATAATAAAGTGATAAAATAATTGAAAATAAATTTTATTTCCAATTTTCAAATAAAACGAAATGATATAAACTTTTTTTAGATAAGTTGTTTAGTTTAGACATTGAGAATAATTTCTATTTGGCTATGAAATGAAATTAAAGATTAGGAGTCGTAATAAATATGAGTTTGAAAATAAAGTTTAATTTGTTTCACTTTTTTCTATAAGTTTTTGAACAAACTATAAGTTGCAGAACAAGTCTAACACCTGAAGACAAACATCATTTAAACTTATAATTCAATTGTTTGATATTTTTTGCAATCAATAATGACTTTTAGACTTTAGTTTTTATATATTATGATGAATTGGATTACATTTTCGTTGCAATTAAATTGAAATAAATGTTAAAACCTTTTGATTTATTTATATAAGTCTAATCTAAAGCGCGGATTGTCTTATGCTGTATGTAATGTTAAATTTAACATTCACTTTGTGTTTAAAGTTTAGAGCAAATAAATCGATGAGAATTTAAATTTAAATAATTGGTGACAAAAAAATGTTTGAGACATTTGTTAGTTTAGTTGAAAGACATATCCTTTAAAATAGAGCGTGAAATCAAAGACATTCATATGAATTGTGTTAAACCGTATAAATCATGAGACGAAGTGAACACAAACTTCTGACAAAATATGGTATTGTATATACAGTTGTGTAATATTATATTTTACTGTATATTTGCATTTATAGCATAAGATTAATGCCTGCATATTTATTTTCTAATACACAACAATTCACACCTTTTATAAGATTTAGATAATCTATTTTGGGGGATATATTCAGTAAATGAATGTAAAGCCACAGTTGCAACTGTAAGGGAATTGGATTCAGTGCTAGAGTCTAATTAATTGACAACAAATTCACGGAACGGCTCATAAATATCTCAAATATTTATACAGCATTTCTACGATTACTTTATGTATTAAACGAATTCTTTTTATTTCACGAATATTGTCATAAAAATAGTGAAATAACTGTAAGTTTTTATGCATTTTTCAAATTTGCAATATATATTATATGTGTTGCAAATAAAGTTTTTAGAGGCAAACCATTTCCTAAAAGCACTTCTATGTTATGCCCCAACGCTTTAGTTGAAGGCGTGTTTGCACTCGTATTATACACTACTGTGTGTTAGCACTGAACGAAACATTACTTTATCTCCGATTCCGAAACAAAATTAAATTTTTTTCATTCGCTTTTGGGTTTTATGTATGAGTTTTAGTCGCAATTGAAATGCATTTTTATGGATAACTCATAATTTGCTTAAATTTTTCGACTAAAAACTCATAAAAAGAGATAAAATGAAAGAAAAGATGAAAATTCTTTGTCTCGAAATCAATAAATTCTTTTTATCGCAACTCTTTAAGAATTTCTTAAGAATTATCGTTTTGTTTGACTATATCTGCGAAAAACACATAAATAATTGAAACTATATTTAGATTCAGATGAGAGGACACAAGTCTATATCAAAATACAAGTGTTTGTATTTATCTTTTGAGATAACTTTCATAACAAGAAATTCAACACAAGATTGTCATTAAGTTTTGTCTTCAAATAATTGAGGGTTACTTCTAATCTATGTTTCATTTTTCCAAACAAATTTTCATCAATTTATTTAATTTCTATAAATTTGTTTTCAGATAAACATAAGACAGCGATAAAGGAATCCAAACATCACTTCATAAGTGCTTCAAAAGATATACTTATTCTTCAAAAGTGAGTCCACGTCCTGATTAAACATAATTTGAAATTCAATTCAAATAAATACCGAAATCAAAGAAACTATTCTTTATATTTGCCACAAATACATACCGTTTACATAAAGCGCCACGAATTTGATTTGATTTACATTTTTCATAAACAAAGTTTTTTAGTGATTAGAAAAAGTAAACAAAAATTGTTTGACAACTTATTATCAGAGATACAGAATATATCTAGTAATTTATAGCAAGCAAATATAAATACAAGTTATAAATATAAATGTACGGTATTTAAGTTTAATAATTCTGTAAAATTATATGCAGTTATGAATTAAAAAATCTTTATTTTTATTATAATTCAAAAATATTATCACAAACTTTATTATAATATAAGAAATAATTAGAAACATTTGATCACATTATGAGATATTACAATAATATGAAAGGAGTCTGTATTGATTGGCTTTTAAGTTAAGCTCCTATTAATGTTTTATATTATTAAAATTGGAAGTTTAGTAGCATTTCAATAGAAAACAATGCGAGTTATCGATCATTTAAACTCTAATATAAAATAATTAGGTAAACAATTTAAAAAATTCACTTTAAATCTCATTATTAATACTAATCCTAAAAACTCATGTATTATGAACTGAATATAGAGGACGTCCAACGCGTGGTGTAGAAGCCGTAGGAGTTTGATGTGGTGTATGGGTTGGACTGTAGTTCAAAGCTATGGGAATAAAGTATTAATAAGTGCTCATCAAAGACATGGCAACGAAATAACCCTGAATAAATGAATGAATGTCTTACTTCTGTGTCCCTTCAATGGCGAGTGGATGTCAGCCAAGAATGGAGAGCCGATATTGGACGGCACTGTTGTGGTCGCACTGACACTCACTTTGGGCTGAAAGTACTTCGTAAATATTTTATACAAAATAAATGCAACGATTATTGTGAACAGAATAAAAGTGATTGAATTGTCTTTGAATAGTTGAGAAAACGGTGAAACTTGTTGAATGTTTTGTCGAAATAGTTTGATTTGAATCGGAATTCTCTGTATTTGTTTTGTTATCTTAGAGTTGAGAGAAATGTGTAAATTGGAGACATCGTTGGAAAATATGTCCGCATTTTTCAGATAAATTATTATTTTCAATGAATTGCCTGTAATGTCAGACTTTCTAACGTCAATCACTTCTGGATTTGATGTAACTATAGTCAAGTCTTCGAGAACTAAAGGCACGGAATGAATGGTAAGACGAGTCTCCGACTGATCCAGACTTAGAATCACTTGTTTCGGTGAGACATCAAATGCCGGTACAAATGGGATACTAATGGTATGAATCAATGGCTTGAGGTTGGCTTCAGAATCGCGAGTCGCGGCCGACATTATGACCGAAATCGAGACATTGGTGTTAATCGCAGCCATTTCTGCTAAATTTAAGTCACTCTTAGGCTCAAAGCGACAAAACCATTGGTTTGTATTGATGTCGAACTGAGAGTCAATATCCCAAATAGATTTCATTTGGAGACTGCTATCAAAAGCAATGTCACAACTGAATGGACTGTCAAAGGATCCAATGCTTTGCAAATCAATTAAAGGATTGCAATACTTGTAGCCAATGCTTACGGTTTGACTCACAATAGATATAGGGATGGATTGTATGATAATATTAGTGATGCCAACCAAATGTGTTGTGTCTAATGAAAACTCTTGCGGAGGCATTACATTAATGGGTGTATAAGTGGATAAGCCGTCAGTAGATTTCCAGCCAATACTAGTGTGTCCACCACTTCGGGCCACAAATACTCCAGAATTTCTATCGATGTCACCAATCGATGGATTCTCAACGAACCAAAAGCCTGTTTTGGCGCTCTTTAGTTTGCAATTAAGACACACCACTTGACCCACACTTATGGCCAAATCGTGGGGTTCGATGACAGGTCCGACGTCCACATTGAAGTAATCGTAGTTATTATTCTCGGAGTCAAAGATTCTAACCAGAGTTCGGCCCTCTTTTAGTGATCGTATCTTAAGAGTGGTATTGTCTGAACCGCGAGATATACTGATGAGATCATTGCGGGATAGAGTCCATCGAATTTGAGATCTAATTGAATCAAACGATTTTCCGATAGAATCGTGAAATGAAACACGAATTTG